>JAAGNO010027346.1:32923-50280 GCA_033439905.1 Ceryle rudis
AGGTTCAGTAATGTGCAAAGCCAAGCAAACAGGCGAGGTGCAGAAACAGGGTGAATAATCACAACAGCATTAGGCCACGGATGGGTGCTGAAGAACGGCCGTTGGGTTCCCATGCCTGTATGTACACGGGGGTTTGCCTGCTCCTACTGTATTAAGCTAGAAGACAAAAGATGTAATCCTCTATCTCAAGAGATATCTAGTCTGCTTGAAATGTTTATAGCAGTTGAAGTTTCTCTGTTCGGAACAGGCCAAAATTTTGGTGTGCTTTGGATGACTGTGTCTCTATTCATATTTCAAAAAATGCCTGCATCTTAAATTACCTTCCACAGGCTGCTATGAAGAGTGAAATGTCAGGCAAGGGCCTTTATACATTTGTAAAGTGATACATCATGCTGATGTTGTATTTGTCATCTGATTTTGAAAAAATTAGCACAAACAGAGGAAAAAATGTTTCCTATTTTAAATCTGACTATCTGTGAACAGTTTATGAATCCAGTTGGCCTGCTGTAAATCTAGGAGGGATTCGTTGGACAAAACACTTTTTTGTGTATTTTGTACTGGTTTAGCTGAAAACAAGCAATCTTTTGAACTATCCACTTTGAAAGGATGTTCACTGGCTAAATTCAAGACAATTTTACATGTGTGTTTGGGGTGTTAAGAGAAGTCTGAAAACAACACTATTTGCTGTTAAGAGAAAACTTTCATCAGAGTAAAGAGAAATAATTTGGGATTGATACTGAACTGTTAATAATTTCTGGAGGGCAAATAAAGTAGGGAGAAATCAGTTCTGCCCCACAGTTTTTATATTGGTAAGCAGGGGATGGTCATGCTCAGCAGCTCACTGCACAGAGAAGAGAAACGACAAAAACTATTCGTGAGTTCCTTGTTCTCTCTGGTGCATTTGCAGGAGGACCTGGTGCTTCAGCAAGTAATGTCTGAAAAGCTTGGTCATCACCCCCATTTTCTTCCCTGTGGGGTCTTCAGGTGGATATAATGCTGTTCTCCCAACCATCATCCTGCACCCCACTGACATCCTGGGCGTGGGCTCCTGTCCTGGAGGAGGTAAGAGCTCTCCTACATGGAAAGCAGCACCATATTTGCAGCTTTCCAGCCTGCCAGAGAGCGCGCATTGGTGGCAGCAGCAAGCGTGTCCCCAGCAGCCGTGCTGGCTGCAGCCCACTCCTTTGGCAGGCAAGGAGGCCACAGCCCAGCTGAGCCCAGTGCAAGTGAAGGGTCCAGCCAGTGGAGAGGGAGAGAAGTGGCACTCTGGAGTGGCAGGAGGGTCAGCTACAAGGAGTTGTCTGACCAAGACAGTCTCCCAGAAGAAATCTAGGGCACGTTTAAAGTTGGCTTGGTTCAGCATCTGCCAAAGGCAGACCCAGGAGCCTCTCTCTGTCCTCTGGGGCCTTGTTGAGGCAGAGCTAAACCCAACAGCACACAGCTGTTTTACCATTGTAGAAAGTCTGACTTAGGAAGAGGAATTTTTCCATGTTGATTTGTATGATTTTCTGTGGAGATGGATGGTCCTTTGGGCTCTCTGCTTTTTCACTCATCTGTTAAAAAAAACCCATTTTGGGACATCCCAATTCTCCCAGCCAAGAAGAGCTGGATTCTGCTTCTGGCTTGCTCAGAAGTGGTTGCTCAAGAGCAAAATGAAGAATTCCTGTCAGGAATTGGATGCACAACCTCCAGTGTGCTCCTGGGGTCAGAGAAATAGGTCTTGGGCTTACAGAGAAATCCTCTGCATGGCAGTACATTACGTCAGTACAGAAATGGATCATCCAATTTCGCATTCCGATATGAAGCACAGCAGCCAGGTGATATGTCCAGCAATATTCAAGTTTAATAAACTTCCTGTTCCTCTTGCAGACAGAATAAATGGTTCCATGATGTCTGCTTAACAAAGCCAAACTGTGCACCTCTATGTTTTGCGACTGGAACTGCTACAGTTAAGGGACTGTCACCATTTCCCATCTGGATGGATAATTTGCTGCTTTGCTTCGCATCAGGGCTAACTTGGCACCTGACTTACCCAGTGCTGCTACAAGGTTCTGCTTTTACTGAATATAATTTGCATCATTCTTGGGCTTGAAAAATGAGTTTTAAGCAGCATTAGAGTAGAAAGAAAGTGAATATTTCAACACAGCATTTTGCAGAACCCTAGACAAGGGGAAGAAACTTAGAGGCAGGCGCACACAGAGTCTGGAGATGGCAAATATTCCCCCCTTCTTGCTTTTAGTTTTAAAAGGTCCATGGGATTGAACTATTGCTCATTAGTGTCTGCCCCCCAGCTTTCTGTTCTGTACCGGATGTGCAGTGTTTGGATAGAAAGCAAACTTACTGCATTGTGTAATAAGACTTGAATGCAAACATTTAATTAACATTATCTGTTCAGAAGCATTATTAAAAAAAAAAAAAAAAAAGTTAACCTTTCTGTGCCAAAGCTGAATGAAACTTTGGAAGGTTAGGTTTTTTCATTCCTCTGACCAGTGCCCTGGATTGATGTGCTGTTGATATAACCGCTTTCTCAGGTTTCATGTATGGAGGTCTGTGATGGAGTAGTAACTTCATTAATTTGGCCCATACTGATTGAGTTGAATTTGATCATTCTGACCTTATTCCCTAGGAAATATTCTTCCTGCTGCACAAACTTGGAAAGTGTGGCCATCCCTGTGGTGTGAGCCATATTTATGACAACCTTTCGGAAAGATAATATTTCACATGTAAATATGTGACTGTTGGTTCTTAACATTTTCTGTAGTATCAGAAAGGGGTATGGGTCCTCATTGCCCTGTGGGCTTTGAGTGTTCCTTTCTTTCCCTTTTACTAGCACCCCAAAATTTATATTTCTGTGTGCCCCATAACCCACCCAGGAGGGTCAAGGATGTCCGTCCTGTGTGCAGCTGACCTTGCCTGGGCTGGCACAGTGTGTTGAACCTGGCACAGAGGATAAGGATGTATATCTACAAAGATATTTAAGCAACCAACTCCTTTAATGCCCTTTTGTGTCTAAAGCCCTGTAGTGGATCCACCAGCCTCCATTAGTAGGTATGTGGAGAAGCTGGACATTGATTAGACATTGACCACCCCCCATAGTCTAACTCAGTAATCACTGAGGTGGAATCTGCCTGGTTATCTCAAGGAGGAAACCGAGCTAGAAATTATATTTTGTGAAAATACAATGCAAATTCCTAACCCAGCTTTCAGTCAGGAGAGCATGTTATTGTTGAACAATTGATACCACTTCATGGAAGCTTATTTTGTGTGCCTTAAGGGAAATTCAATTAAGTGAACTTCTATTTTAAAACACTGCTTTTTCCTGTCACCAATGAAGCAATAACAATTACAGAATGTGGGATTTTCTCAGAGTGTTGATTGTTTGTTCTCATTGATATTAATTTTGCTGCCTCTATTTGAATCTTATCTATAATAATCCCTGAGGCAGCCCACTAGAGAACTGATTTCACTGGTGACTCCGGGCTGGTGTGTGCTTGCTGCCAACTAAAGCAAGAAGAAAGGCATGTCCCACAGCTGCAGGAGTTAGTGCTAGAGGTGCTGTGGCCCCAGAGAATAGGGCTGTACACGACAGTAGCCGAGGTTTGCAGCATACTCTACCCATGGGCTGTTGCTGACATCCAGATGAGCTTGTTTCTCTACATAGTGAACTGCTGCTGTCACTAACCAGCCCAGAAACCAAAATGTTCGCAAGTGGTGCAAATCCATTGTCTAGTCCTTGCCTTTCCACGCTCATTACAGCTCAGCAAATGCAGATATTTGAATCTACCATAACAAGAAGTGTCAGAATCAGGGATTAATTTCTTGTGAAATAATTTCTGTGATGGGATGCTGCCAGGAAGCTCAACTCTGCAGACCTTAGACACTCCAGATTCCCACAATCTGCAAGGAGAGGGCTGTGTGGGCAAAGAATGTGGCATGGGCTTGTAATCTTTTCAGCTAGAGATATCTTAGCACATAAGTGGGATCCTCTCAAGAGCCTGCTGTGCCAAAAAGGCAACCCTTCTAGGACTGGGACCATTTATAGAATGCTGATTTTTACTGCAAAGCACGTTTTTATAACTGACTTCTATAAATGTGAAATACCAGGCCAATTAAGCTTGACAGTGCTGACAGAGTCTTAATTAAATCAGTGTGAACAATATCAGTCTTGCATAACTGTTTCCATCAAAAGTATCAGAAATTGTGATTATTTATTTATTTATTTATTTTATTTTTTCCTTTGTCCGTTGTAAAGGATGAAGTTCTGACAGCTTGTTCCAGTTTCCAGTACTGCTGGTTCATTAATTCGTCCATAATTCTGAGCTCCCATCTCTCTTTGGTTCTCTGTTTTGCTTCCTTAGCGATGACATTTTGTCTCACTGGCTATAGTGCTTCATACTGGCTGCAGAGAGTTCAAGTGAGCCTGTCATGGCATCCAGCTCTCCCTCCGTTGAATGGCAGAGGGTACAAACCTGCACTCCTTCCACGAAGGTGGGATCTTTCAAAACACTCTGTTTACCAAGAGCTCACATTTGGTGTTCAGCCCTTCTTTGAATCTTGTGGAGACCGAGTCCCTGGACAAACCTGTGATTTAAACAGCATGGGAAATCAGTATGAAAGTAGATTGCCAAGCCGGGGCTGCTTTGGGATGTTGGGAATCCACGTGACTTCTGTGAAACGGGTGCTGATTAATTGCTGGGTATGTAAGAGTTAAAGGTAATGTAATGTCTGGTCTTGCTGTCAGTCTCCTACCTGTCTGCCCATGCACAAGGGGACCGCTGGCATGCCAGCCTGAGTCATGCGGCAAGACAAGGGCAGCCACACGTGCCAAAGAGCACAAGCTAGGGCAAAGTCCTCTGCCTTCTGCACAGCTGAGGGGCAAAAATCCTGGCAGGCCCCCTGGCAGAGAGTTCACTTCTTTCTCTGGTTTCAATACCTGCAATTCGAGAGCCACCAAAGCAGCTGCTTCCTGAGGCAAAGGCAGGAAAATACTCATGTGATTTTTTTGCAGCTTCAGCCTGATGGGCTCCTCCCCAGGAGACCACAGCACTGAATGCTGGTTGTCTCCTCCTCTCACCAGATAGCTGGGGAGCACCCACTTTGTCAGCGGGGAGCAGACAGCTTGAGTTTGGCTTCATCTGGCCTGATGGCACCCTTGGGTTCCCCAGGTAAAGGACATTCCCAGCTGCTCGCAAGGACAGCTTGAAGTTTTCTGGATGTGGTGCAAGGGGAGCTTAACCTGGACCTGATAGCTGGGATCTGTCCTGAAGTCTCCTCTTCAACCCAAGAAATAGTTTGCCTGTCTCTATCTAAACATTTTTGTCTATCTTTGCTTATAAGCTTTATGTAATTTCACAAAACTACTCATGTCCATCATGGCAAAACAGATAATCAAGCAGAGGGGCAGAGCATGTATAACAAGCTGGAATTCAACAAAAAACTTATTAAAGCCTGCGATCAACTTGGTAGAACACAGGAACCACCAGGAGTGGTCACGAAGGCTGACTTGAGTTCAATGCACGCTTGCGCTCTCTTCTGCTTTCTTCTCCCATTTACATCTTTGATCTCTGAATTAATCATTCTGTGATGACTTAGGCTTGATCAGCTACCTTCAGCTCTTGTAAATAAATGTTGTTAGCGACCTCACGGAATGCGTGGATCAAGTTCTCAGGTCTTGAAAATGCCACCTTGTCCTGAAATCCCATTTCTTAGACTGCAGTTTATCATCTTATCTGTTCTTCATTTACTTCCCTGTTGATTTGTGTTCAGAATGGGCCCGCATGATAGAGAATGCAAATAAAGAGGTTTTGTGGAAGACTACCAGAAGATTGTAATCTTCTTGTCTTATCTCTCATTCCAGACGTATCCTGAAATGACTCGTTCTTTCTCTCTCTGTTTCACAGCATCAGCATTTCACCGAGGAGGTGACATCTTTCAGTGCTATAGCATTTCATCTCCCTATGTCTTCACATTTTTTTCCACTTTCTCATCTGAATGTTACCAGCTTAATTAAACTGCACAATGACTTTAAAAACGCAAACTCTAACAAAGACGAGTGAGGATGTTTCTTGGCATCTGGTTGTTGTTTTGCCTTGGGCCCATAGCTTCACTTGCCGCTCTCCACTGGGCGCTGAACCCTTGCTTGTCTTTAAAGATAACTGCTTCGAGCATGATTATATCAGTTGCTTTTAGGAGGGTTTAATGTTGTAAAATCTGCCCATTATAACCACATTCCCAGAAAATAGCAGGCTGCAGAACACAGGGCGATAAAGTCTCGTTGCTGTTCATTCCCTGTCATGATATTTGGGTCCCAATGAGCTGGTTTAATAACACAGGGGAAAAAAAAGGGGCTGAAAGGAATGGCTGAAAATGTAACCAGCTTTCTTTGTCCCCAGGCAAAGATGACATGGCCTCTAGCCAAGGTATGTGATATTTTTCCATCTGAATCTGTGTGCCAAATACCGTAAGCCTAAGTAAGACCTTTTTTATCTAATCATGCAGATTGACTGATCATATTGATTTGACTGGACCAGCTTTCAATAAAGGCACTGGTGAATAACTGCAGTAGCTATCATCTTTCTCTGAGAGATTTCAGGTAAGTTTCTGCAGCTCCCTGCATCTTGCAAGTATGAGCAAGCAGAGTCTGTTGAAAGCAGAGGAAGCTTCCCATTCTTATTGTTGTCTTATGACCTGTTTTCCACAAGCAATACCATAAAGCCTAATTACTTTTGGAGCAGAGCAATTTGTCATGACTTACTTTTCTTCTATATGCATAGTTAGTAGTTGGAGTCAAATTCCATTCAAAATTGAGCATAAATGACTTTGCCTCAGTTTCCTGTCTTGTTAAAGATATAGCTGATGTTTAAAGAGTTGGGAAGTCACGTTCCTTGAAAGACCCGTTCCTTTGAATTCCTGTAAACAAACATCTTTAATTTCTGTGTGCCATGTGTCAGCAAAATCCTGAAACCGTGCTGAAGGTGTGTTATTGCCACCCAGGTGCATGGGTCAGAACCATCTTTTGCAAGGCTAGAAAGAATCTATCTTGTCTCAAACTGTATTCTTGGTTCCTAGAAATACTATTGCTAAAAGATAAGCAAAATGATGTAATTATAGATGTCCACTGGGTATTCTGGATTTAATGAAATCCTTCTTGAGTACCATGGGAATGATCATAGAATAAAAATTCCAGATGGGCTAATCACAACACAAACATTTACCGAGGGAGGTTTCAAGTTGAGACGTCTAGGAGAACAGTGAAGCGCTAAAAAGAAATGATGTGTCCATCCTGACTGGCAAAGGCTCTTACCTCAGAGTGGCCGGGACCCCTTATTTAGGGGAAATGCTCTCCTGGTTTGGCCAGCATTAATTAACGGAAGGATTTCCCAACCAGTCTGCTCTTGGTCTTGAAGATGAGCTCATAAAGCTACCTGCTGGGTGGAGGGAGGGGCCTATTGCAGGGCCATGTCCCTGAGGAAGGGCACGGTGGAAATCCCTAGTGCCTGGGTGAGGCTTTAGAGAGGGGTCCCTTCTTTGTCTTCATTGATGTTTAAATTTAGCGGGTGGAGAATAGAGCTGGCCTTGAGTTTGTTCTCTACAGGCTACCTACAGGAAGGTATCCAGGTGAGAGAGACTTCTCCTCCTGCTGAAGATGTCTTAATGCTTTGCATTTAATGTAAACAGTGTGTTTAGAAATGTATTGTCCATGTCAGGTCTGACATCACAACCAAATTCTTTAAAATAAAATGTTCAGGGGGAATCATGTGTCAGCTGCCTAGCTGCCTGAAATGTATGGAATGGAATTAAGAAAACCTTTTCTTAATTAAAAAATGAAAATGGATTCTGAACTTTATCTAAGGGTCACTTTGGGATGATTTCTAGACAGAAAAAATCTTGGCTTTCTGGCAGGACAGCTGTGAGGGAGTGTTCTATTCATTAGAACACAATTTGTCCAAGAAAATACGTTCCAAGTCCTAATCAATTTAGATGAAAACTTGCTGGACAGGGTTCAAGCAGGCTAGTTATGAAGTCTTATAAAGCCAAACCCACATGTCTCAATGGGCAAGAGGCAAGATAATCTTAGCTTACAATGGAATGTTTAAATTTATACAGCTAAGACACTGACAGAGGCACAAGGGTTGGTTCTTTGTGTTGTGTTTTTTATTTGTTTTTTGTTTGTGGTGGTTTTTTTTTTTTACACAGAAACATGTGAAGAATTAGGATTTTTAAAGAGAGGGAATGTCCCTTTAAGATATAATCACTCACGGTGAATGGGCTGTTGCCAGATTCATCTTTGTGTTAGCATCTATAGAAAGATTTTGGGAAAAGACCAGCTTTCAAAACACTAGAAATGTAGGTGTGCCTCCAAACGAAGGCCCTTGGCATCACAGGCTCTTGCAGAGTTTTATAATTCCCAGCTGTATAAAGATTTATTTTTTTTTTTTAAATAAACTGCTTCGGCAGTGGAAATTCAGCAGTTTGGAGAAGCGGTTGCAGCTAGCCCTTGGGAAGGTGACACCATGCATGGCATTGTTCAGCCGTTAAATGTAGACCCTTTGTGATGATACATCACTGCTGAGCACAGAAACCCACAGGGTAACACACCCCCAGCCTTCCTGGTGTTAATGGTAGCTATTTTCGGCTTTGCTTTTCTGTCATTCAGTCTCTCCATGAGTGCAGCTAGTGTTTCAGGCTGAAAAGGGGGTACTTAAATAACTTCCAAACAAAGCATTTGCAGATCCATGCTAAAAATTCCCATAGGGATGAGATATAACCTGAGCAATCTTTAACCTGGGGAATATTTCATTTCTTAACTTGAAATAATTTTCTAACTGGCAGAGTCTTAGCCAAGGTTGATCTCCACCACAGACATGAGTCGAGTGTGTCTTTCACAGTAACTGTCCATACTTGGTAGAAAGCCACAGCAGCAAGGTATCTCTGAAGTGCCAGCTTACAGTCTCCTCTTTGTTAGTGGATTCCCTCTTCTCCTGCATCTGTCACTGGGATGTTACAAACACATCATTTCTCCCATCTAGTCATTCTCTTCTGGCACTTGAAGGCCTCTGCTGACTTCAAGGGAAAAAATAAAATAAAATAAATCTTTCTAACTGCAACTGGCCTTGTGTGCACCACAGGGCAGTCCCTCAGTCCCTAGCTGGTTACTCACCAGTCATCTCCTGTCCAGGGACAAAGACCTGAGTCAAGAGCTGTCTTTTCTCATCGTGCCTCCTGTAATTTCACAGGGCTGTGAAACACCCCCTTGGCCAGTCCTCCTCCTCTCTCAAACAACACCAGCCACACCACCACCCATGCACCTGCATCCAGCCTCTGGACCCAAAGTGGGATTTACCCACATGACTGGGGCTGGACGTGGAAGAAAAGGAGCTTACAGTATTGTTAAGCAACTTGTGGTTAAAGTCACAAACACTGGAGACTCCTCAACTACTGTAAACACCAGCAGTTTGCTGTCCCACAGCCTCTTCCTTCCTTCATGCCCTGCTCTGCCAAGTTGGCCACCTGAGACTGTGCACATTGCTCTTGTTTTCCCTGGCTCTTCTCACTTGTTTACTTAAAAATCTCCTTCCCTCGCCTTCCCTTCATTTGAATTTCTTGCAGGAGGGTCTTATAAGGACACCTACTTAATCAGAATTTCCTGTGAGTTAATAGGCAGCTTTTCTGGTTTTGGTTTTTTTCATGTTCTGAAATGAAAAAGTAATAATTTCGTAATGATTTTTTTCAAACTCTGCTTTAAAACAAGCCCTTTCTTACAGAAAGCAATGGCTTTAAAGCCCCGGGTTTAAAAGACAAACTCTACAGAGGAGGAGGAGAAGGAGGAGTACTTTGGGTGAAGCAGGACAGCCTGTCACCCAAGGGAAAAGAGCCGACATGCTGCTGAAGCCGCCTGCATATTTTCATTTCCAAAATGCCTCAAGACTAAAACCACCTGTGACCAAGTCCAGCCTCTCCAGCTGATTTAGTAGGGCCTGGTGCAGAGTGTCCTGTCAGAAGGCACGCTTATTTTCACGAGGTGAATCAATCAGTTTTTATGTGGCAGGGCTGCAGCTCCTTGGGATGAACTCATTAGAACTTAGTAGAACAAACTGCAAGAGAGAGGTGCAATATTTCATTATTCAAACCCGGTGAACAGACAGGCGTCCTATGGAAAAGTGAGTCATATTGTCTGGGGTACATTCTGTTCATTCTCTTACAATAAACAGGAGTGTTTGTTTGCTGAGCCCCTTAGCATCCAGCTATAAACTTGATTAGGAGGACAAGTTCTTCGGCCCGCCGCTGGGTTAGCATGTGCACTGCCGTTCAGTCGCTCCGTTGTGTAACAGCACCAGTCATGTCAGATGGCCATTCCAAAAGGAAATAACAGCACTTTCCTCATTGCTTACAAATCCATCTCAAATTTCTATGAAAGACATCAAAGTAATTACTCTAATACTTCCCATGCTTTCCGAACAACTCATCTTTTAAAGAAACTGCTGGGGAAAAAAAGGCACCACCAAAGTCCCTTAATTACAGGGTTTGCGACTTTTAAGAATCTCATGGGAAAAAAAGATGAAACAAGAAGCCACAAACCCACCTTCTCTGAGAACCCTTCTCCGTATTTTATGTATTAGTATTTATTTCTGTGTTGCTAGTTTGAGTTGGTTTTACAAACTGCATAAACCAGGTTGTTAGTCTCGCTTCGTGGCTGCAGAAGGTAAATTAGCCGATCGGATGCATTTATTGCTACCACTGTTGGAAGACGATGGCTGGGGGAATGACTTTTGAACAGCATGATGACTGGCTGCATTCTAGAACTAGGAGTGAAAAAAGGGATCGTCTGCTGGAGACAAATGGACTTCTGGGAAGGAAGTTCCTATGCAGCATAAATAGCATTTTGGAAATCTGACTCTTGCCCAGTTTTAAGAACGGGCAAGGTCTCCAAATTTTTAAATTCTTGCTGCATTTCTAATGACTGTAGATGGGGTGGGAGGGATTGCTGCTGACTTCAGCGGGAAGAGAGTTGGAGATTAGCCATGGGTTAGAAGTTTGTTTGGTTATAGCTAGAAGTGTTTCATCTATTTCCATAGCATCACTTGCTTATTACAATTATTTGTCTAGCACAGTGCTCCAGGAAGTAAGGTTACTGTCCTGCGATATCCAAAAGGAAGGGCTGAGGACAAGGAGTAGCCACTGTCTGGCTCTGACAGGCATTCCCAGCTTCTGGGGTGCATGACAGTATCCTTCAGGCTGCTCGTTTTGCTGACTTGGTTTTTTCCACCTTCTGCCCACCCATCAAAGGGGCAGTGGCACGCAGTTGCAGCCTCTTTCTAGTGCAAGGTGGAGCATGCACTGAAAAGCTGTGGAGTAACAGCATGAGACTGCAAGTAAAATGAGTACTTCACTCCTCAAACTGAACCTATCTTGGGGCACTCAATAGGAAATAAGAGAGGCTTTCTCTTTTTACTATGGCAGATATCTGGTGATAAGTTTTGGAGGTGCTTTCTGTCCCTGATAATCTTTTTCAAAAATTAATTTCTCAAATACTGAAGTCCATTCCTCCTTTTAGGTCCCATATTGCAGGTATTTACAGCAGTCAAGGAAAACCTTGTATCGTCCTTCCTCAAAGTCTCCTCGTGCCGTTCTTTGCTGAAGTGGAGAAATGCTTCAGAGCCACGTCAGATGCCTTCAGCATGCAGCCACATGGACAAGCCACCCACAGAAGCCAGTCCAGCTCCAGGTTCCCGGAAAGATGGCTCCCATCACATGGCAAAGCAGCAGCCAAGGGCTCTCCTCACCCACTTGCAGCACCTCAGCTTACCTCTGTGAGTCAGGAGGGCAGCTCTTAACTGTTAACGGGATGATTAATAAACCTGAGGGTTTTTTAATCTTTAATGTTCACAGCTAGTCACAAAGAATAAAATACACAGTCCAGCATTATCAGCTACATGCTGGGGAAAAAAAAATACCAAGCATTGAGGCATCATACTTGAACAGGGCCAGGATCTATCAGTGGGTTCTCTGGCAGGAAGGAATGGTTGGCATTGTATTTTTTCTAGGTAAAATACAAATTTATATAGTAATAGAGTCTCCTGAATCCAGAGCAGCCTCAAGTCTTTTAACACCCCCTGCACACACCTACCGGTGTTGTGAGTGGAAACATCAACATGTAAGAAATGGAGAATGACTTGATTTCTGTTATTGGTAGTTACATTTCCCTACCAGTACCCGTCCTCTCCCCATTGTGGAAATTGGCACCATCATGGACATGTGGCCGAAGTGATTTTTTTTTTTTTCCCCTTTTTTTTTTTCCCCAATCTACTCTCCCTAAAGAAAGGGATGCTGTATGTGTGCGGGTGCTTGGACCAAAGCAGGGGCTGTTGGGAGCTGCAGGCCCCACTCTTTGCTGTGCTGGCTCCCGGTGAGGCATGAGTGCGTAAAGCCGTTTGGTATGCGCTGCCACAA
This sequence comes from Ceryle rudis, assembly GCA_033439905.1. NCBI lineage: Eukaryota > Metazoa > Chordata > Aves > Coraciiformes > Cerylidae > Ceryle > Ceryle rudis. The sequence goes on from JAAGNO010027346.1 coordinate 45,374, forward strand.
GAAATACATGTGCAAGCGTGTCAAGATACCTGTGGGTGCAGGACCATCTCTTTGGAAACTCTAATGTTTGGTTTGCTGACAGTATCGCTGCAGTGAAGAAGCTTTTAGTTGCTTCCCACCTTGGTTTGTTTATCTGTAAAATGGGAATAGGGAACTTCATAGAGAACCCAGAGTTATTTTTTTTATAATTCTGAACTTTTGCATACCCTCGAGGAGAATTTAAACAAAGCTGTATATCTCTGAGGCTGCATACCAACATTTCTGTGGTTTAAGGATCAGGGGAGCCCCTTTTCCAAAGACACTGCTGTATCCTCCTGGATAATGTTTTGTAGCAAGCCTGTGTTCAGCCCTTGCCATAGAGAGTCTCAGCACCTAGACCCTGTGACCCCTTTCTGTGTGCAGTTTTTTTTCCTTGTGAAGCCTGTCATGCTGGAGGCTGCAGGTTCACTGCTGGAGCTCAGAGGGTGCCTATCATGGGCACAGCTGTGTTTTTGGGGTACAGAAAGCAGCATCTAGCAGACCCGGACTCCACATTCTGTCGGGACACAGCCACAACAAGCACAGGCAATGGCCCCCTCCCAGCATCAGCAGCACCCTTACCCAGACCACAGCCATGGTCTGCACACGGGACCAGTCCATGCTGGGGCTGTGGGCATGCACAGAGCCTCCCAGAGAGGCTGGAACAGCAGTCGGGTCACCCCGTGCCTCTTGCTAGCAGGCTTTACCATCGCCTCTTGGGAGGCTGTGACATTTGAGCTTATGCTGGCTGCCCCAGCGCAGGGAGGTCAAACAAATTGAATTGCTCTTCAGATTAGCTGGATGGGGCTTTGATCACTGTCCATTTGAGACCTTGTGTGTTTTAGCTAGAAAAATGCACGCCACGTTCCAGCCACCTCCTCCAGCCAGGGGAGCAGTGATGCCACTGGCAAATGCGTGCGCTTGCTGAGCATTACTTAGCTGGAAAGTTAGCACTGAAGCGTGTCCTCTATCAAGAACAATCTCAGCTTCACTGGGCCTATCTCTTACAGATGTTAATTCTTTACTATTATCTTTACAAGTTCCAACAGAATAGTAAGCTGCAGAAAAGAGAGGGGATATGTTCAATTTAAGCAATGAGATTACTATGTTCTGGATAAAGCCACTTTTATTAATAATTACCTCTCTGCCATGACTTTAAATTCAAACAGCTGGACGGCCTCTGCTCTTTATTAATTTCCTTGGATCCTTTGGCATGAAGCCCTCAATGCTGTGATGTAATGGTATAAAAAGTTGGCTCCTGCCTGAGCTTCCACCCACAAGTTCTAAATTTGGAGCATGGCAAATTTCTGCAGATTCCAGAGACAGGCTATGCTCAAGACGTGCTGATGCCTTCAGTCCCATCCTATTGCACCAAACAACAAGATTGTGTGCTTTTTATAACTGGGATCATAAATATGACTCAGATGCACATGTTGTCTATGTAAGCACTTAGGGCTGGCTATCACTTTATGGCACTGGGAAGAAGCCAAGCCAAATAAAAATTGTTTTGAGTAAATATTACATTTCTAGAGCATGAATAACTTTTCTCTGCAGCCAACGTGTCACTAATGGGAATAAGGAAGAAGACAGGGTGGGGGGAAAGCAGTAACTAAATCATCCCACTGAACACAGACAGTCTGCAGCAAAACCTGTTGTTTCGACTCGTCTGGGGTGTAATATCCCAGATAATTCGTAGCAGGTCTCAGCAAGGCCACAAGTGATGGAAATAAAAATAACTGTATAGTTCAGCGCCATCCTGCTGCACAGCTCCCCCTTGGGTGGGATCTCCACCATGGTATGCAGAAAAGGCGACCAAAGAACCAAGTGTCCTTCTCTCCCCCAGTCCAAAATGTGCAGAGGCTCGAGCATGTGGATTGCTCCTTGGAGATCAGTGTTGCTACTCACATGCTCAGCACTAAGTGTGTGCACATGTCTGTTCAGGATCCGGGCCAAAAGGAAGGATGCGTTTTTCATCCTGCGACTTTGGGACCCCGGGGGCCATCTGCATTGCAGAACATGGGGAAACGGAACACAAGCCGACATGCAGCTTTGCGCTGCTGCACCAGAAGGCGAAGCAGCTTATCTGCAGCTCTCAGGGGCAGTGAACTGCCATCCCACCACCAGCACACACCACTGCAGGGCTGGTTCAGCATGGTTGCTGGTTCTGCTCCAGCTCTTCCAGCAAGTCGATATGGTTCAGCCTCCCCCCACCCCCAAAAAACCCAGTTATTCCTGCCCCCGAGCAGTACTCAGTGCACAGCTTACAAAGTGCTTCATCTACCTGAAACGCAAAGGGATAAAAGCAACGTTCTTTCCCTAAGAAATTATTAGGAAGTGTTCTCTGATGAAAGGAATCTTCAAGTATCCTGGAAATAATAGCTGGATAGAAATAACAAATGAGAGCCTAGCTTTGAAAATCATTAGTGCCTTTCCCAGTTTCCTAATGGGCATGTAATCCTGAGCATTGAGCATTCCTTTGTGTTGCACCTGTGAGCTTTGGAATATCAGATAAGTCGCTTTCCTGAACTTTGCTGTCTTTTCCTTTTTTACAGGCTGCTTTGGCATAGCAGGCAGAAAACCAGGCTTTAAAAGAGGAGTTCAGACAGGAAGCAGCAATGTTCCAGGAGGATTTCTGAGTCAACCAGGAGAGGAACTGACTTCTCAAAGTGCATATTTCAGAGATCCCTAAAACATTCAGCTACACGGTCAGAGCAGGTGAGTGGGGAGGCGTCAAGAGCACTCAACATTCTCATGTACCAGCCGTCCCTATCAGAAGCGTTTGAAGAGCTTTTCTGAGCGGTGGGCTGGACTAGGGCTTGCAGATAAAATGGTTTAAGTTTTGTGAGCCCTCTAATAACAATGACAGCCAATGTCACGTCAGCAGACCCGCACCTCCAGGGACTAGTGCTGAGAAATCAGTGTTGATTTGCCCAGCTAAGGCAGCTTTGACTGTGTTTCCAGGATCTGGGCGATAAAGTCCTTTTTCCATGCCTTGCAAGCTGCCAGTGGTCATTTTCTGCCAGGAGAGCAGCCCAAGAAGCATACAAAGGGCTGACTCCCTCCCCTTTGTAATGCATTTTACAATTCAGAGAAACTTTTGTAACCCAAGAAAGTGTTTTTACATGTTAAGAGTTTCTAAATTGTTAAAACAGTTGGAAAATCCTAATTGACTTTAGCAGACAAGAAAAAAACAGTGAAGAAAATGTTTTGGATTGCAGGATTAACAAAACTGGGAGCTGAAGATCAGTTTCCAACTTGTACTTGCAAGATTAACACAAATACTAGAACCTTCAACAAGTGATCTGCACCTACCTGTAAAACTTGTTGCTCTGAGTTGTAGAGCTTAAGTGCTGAAGGCTGCCCAGAGATGCACTGTCCAGGTCAGTCATGCTTATATTTACCCCAGGATGTTTCTGGGGCTCCACAAGCACGAGGGAGGGGAAAACCTACCTGGGATTGATTCAGTATCCTGAGTTAGAGGTGGCAAAAGAGAGCTTGGCTGGGGCATAGTGTGACTTTATGACTATTGGCTTAATTTTCCTGGCGCTTTGGGGGTTGCTACATGGAGATTTAGCCCCAGTTAATTAGAAAGCTAAAGGCTGCTTCAATTTGTGGTTGTTACCCAAGAGAAGTGTTTTTGGCAACCAGGTTTTGTGCGTAAAGGTGGAAGAGCTGGAGGTGCCCCTGGCAGGGTGTGGTGCCAGGGGCTCTGGTCAAGGAGGGGTTGCCCTCGTACACATGGCCCTTACCAAGGCCTCGCGGGGCAATCTCTGATCTGCACCTTGTGGACACATTTTTAGTTTATCACAGTATCACTTAAAGAGCACTCTTTTTAGAGACGGCTGGGTGGTTTGCAGATGTTTATTAATCTGTATGCTTTTTTTTATTAATAAATATCACTCGCTTTTCATCAGTGGGCATCTGAGGCATAAGGAGGTTAAGGGACCTGACAAAGGTGATAGCAAGTCAAATTGTTTGGAATTTTGTAGCTCTGACATATCATCTTTCTAAAACAGGAAACCCTCTCAGGAGTAGTAGGTTTTCATTAAAACAACAGTTCAAACCTGTCGATCTTGATATATCAGGAAAAGGAGGAATGTAGAAAATGTGAGAGTTAGCTTAGTCTCTCTTAAACTAAACCACCAGGTTCACGTTCCTATGGAGAAACAAATACCCCACGGACATCGTGGTGTCTTTGATTTATTTTTGGAAGTTGAAAACTCCCCCTTTTGGTGTCAAAGCTGAGAAAAACCAAGGAATTTGCGGGCCAGCAAAAGGTTTTTGGAGGAAAAACCTCCAGACCCACTTTTTGAGAGTTTATGACACAAGCAGTCGAGCTAATGTAATCCAGCTTAGCCTCCCCTACATTTCAAAACTGGATTAAAGTTCAGAAGTCATTAAGGGAAAATGTTACCCAACAGTATAACTGTGTGACTCTCAAATTAGTTTGAGGCCTTCACGGCTGGGGGTGCAGACCCTGGTTTCAAGTCACCTGAACAAATCAGGGAACCCAAGGAGCTCGGGGCCCAGGAGGGGTGAGATGTCTTGCTGTGGCTCAGCCTTTGCACTGTGGTGAAGCCCACCGAGCCGCGATGATGGGTACGCCGACAGCCTCGTCCTTCATAACCTGCCTGCTCCTCACTCTTTTTCCTTCTCGTCGGTAAGCCAAATCACCCAAAGGCTTCAGCGTGGTGTTACGTGTGCTTTCCTTGCAAAGCAGCGGGGGTTTTTCCTCCTGCAGGAGCAGTGTGCAGCTGCACGTACGCAAGTGACGCAGCTCCGAGCCTGCCCCCAGCTCGGCCGTGAAGCCCCCGAGCGGTCCCTCATCCCTGGGAACCTGCCTTTCGACTCGGCTCCGCTGCAGCCCGAGCGCGGCCTGCGGCCGAGCG
>JAAGNO010027347.1:0-33930 GCA_033439905.1 Ceryle rudis
ACCACAAAAAAACAAAAAAAAAAAAAAACCCACCAACAAAAAAAAAAAAAAAAAAAACCAAAAAAAAACAACGACAACCAAAAAAAACCCACAAAAAAACCACACACACACACACACAAAATAATTATTAAAAAAAAGAAACCACTAAAAAAAAACCCAGACAGTTTTAAAGCTCTCCTTCTCCGGATTGTACATGCGGCTTTCAGGGAACAGGGTAAGAGATTTGTGTTCATTTTAGCCCCCAGCTCTGGGCTGCAGAGTGTGTGGGTACGTTGTTGACCTCTAACAGAGTAATTTCCACATGCTATTTCTTGATTCCAGTTATACAGAGCTTCAAACCCTGCAAGTTGTCCTATAGCTGGATGCTGAACAGAGTGACCTGAGACCCACTCAGCTTTGCAGACTTGTTCTAACAGCCCTCAGACCACCAGGAAGATATGATACAAAAGCACATTTGCAGCATCATACAACTTCTGGAAAGTTCTGCCTCCTAAATGTTCCCAAGAGCTCAGCAAATGTCTTTAGCTGGCTGGGAGAGGTACAAATATGGCTCTGTTGCTGTGGGCACAGGGCTGTGCTCCCATGGACCAGCTGCATAGCAAGACTGGTATTTTGCTTTGAAAGTATGCCTTGAACCTTCATTTAAATAGTGTGAAAAGGAAGGAGAAGGATTAACAAGATGGGGGAGAAGAGCTTTCAATTAGTAGGAGTGGGAATTTGCTGGATCCAAGTTGCATGTCTGTTCTGAGACAGAAACAAGTCCTGCCTAGTTAATAGATATGAATGTGTTTAGCAAAGATGGGTTTATGTTTTTTTTCCTGTAGAGTTAGATGGGTTTTCTAGGAGGTTGAGCTCTGATTTCTCACCAGGGTAAGATTTGTTTCAGGCAATACTCTTGAGTAAATCTCAAGAGAGTCTGGGCAGCATGATGGTGGAGATGGCTGAGGAAGAGTCTCTGTTGCCTGTGTTAGGAGTTTGAGAATACCTTCACAAATGGTGGCTCAGCCACAGAACAGTGGGGATTTTCTTTGTTATGAATTAATATATCTGTTCTGGCTTCTCCCACCCAGACACATTGGACATAGTCATTGACTTGCAGAACAAATTCCAAAGGTCTATGGGAATTAGCATGATGCTAACAACCTAAAGCCAATATGGAGGTTAAGGGTTGGTTTCAAAATACCAAAAAACCCAAATATTTTGGAGTGTTTATATATGACCAAATACTAAGATGGCTAGATGCCAAATTTCTTGGTTTTGGGGTTCAGTTCCTAGAGCCTGTTTTTTATGGAATTTTGGTGTCTGTCTGTCCTAATGAACAACCTGTTGCATGGGTGGAATTTGAGCCAGAAGGCTTCATACACTTTAGATTAAAGGGCACCAGATGTTAGGGAACCACAGACTGCAGCTTAGAACACACTCTCATGTCCACAGCAATTCCTGCCCTAGGAGCACAGAGGGAGAGAGAGGTTAAGAAGGATGGGCTCTGTGAACAGAGAAGAGAGTCAGAGGCTCTTCTCCCCTGAGAGCTATGAGCAGGAGAGGGTCTGAGAGACGTTTTGAGTGCAATGAGGCAGTCTGGTTCCTGGAGTACAGAATGATGCTACATAGAGGCAAAGGGAAAACTGGTCATGAAAGAGTAGGAGGGGTGAATGAATGAGTTTCAGTGGGCTGTGAGTGTCAGGCTGCATTCTGTGGAGGAAAACAACCACAGGAAATTAACTTCCGGTGTCCAGCTTTATACTGTAAATTATTTGCTACAGGGTCTGTAATTGCCTTGGGTTCCATAACACGGCTACCTTCTCCACAACTTGACATCATCCTAGAGCACTTTACCAAGGAGACAGCAAAATTCCCAGACCCAAAGCAAACACAGAAATAAAATGACTCATTTATGTTTCATCTGTAAATCTCCAGCAGGTGATGCGATATGTGAATTCAGATTCACAAATACAGAAAATTTATTACATATACTAATTCTGTCTATTAGCATAATTCTACATAGTTATTCTATGCACTAATGACTGTAAAGATATACTCAAAATTATTTATTTTCTTGATGTTTTCAAATAAGACTGTCTAACAAAACTAAAGTCTAGGCAAGAGGATGTGACCTTTGCTTAGAAAGGGTTCACCCAAAGACTAAAATTCTTCAAGTCATGACCATCTTGAAGCTTGTAGTGAAGGGATAAGAGAATGGAGTTTGAAAGGAAAAAAAGACCCTGTTTGTTAGTTTTATTAGGAAGGCATTTTAATGATAATTTTTCCCTCTGTTCTTTCACAGAGTGATAAGAATCTCTTTTCTTCTTGTTTCATGGAGTGCACTGGAAGGCATCATGGGTCAGCTAGGCTGCCCTTTATCCTCTCCCATCCATCATGGTTCTGGCTGGTGATGGGTTCAAGGTGTTGCAGGTTTGAGATCCTAAGCAGTTCCTAATGTCTCCTCCACACTCTGAAGCCTGCCTTGTTTTTTCAGTAATCCAACCTTTCCCCTTCACCCACGAGAGAGTTTAAAGCATCTGCTACCACAGCTTTCTAAAGAGAACAGGGAAACTGATAAAAAGAGGTTTTGCTGTGCTTTGATTTCCAGGGGAAAATTTCATCCTAGTAATACTGGCACACTGATACATTTTTCTTAAAGGGTAAAAAGGAAGCATGAAAAATCTCAAGAAAATAACTTACAGCCAGCTTCAGTGCTATTATACTGTTATAAAGGACAAATAAGACACCATCATAAATGTGTTAAATATTGTATTTTTCAGGATCACACAAAAGTGGAAACTAGATTTTACCTTGTGCAACCCAACAACTGGAATGACTTCTGAATTGTCATGTCTTGATATAAAGCAGGATTGCCTATATATTTAGCTCTAGGTGTTTAGCTCAGTCCAAGGGGACTGAGAAGCAACTGAGAATGACATTGTCAGCATGTTAGCACAAGAGGTTGTGAAGCAAACCCCAAGGCTTCCAAATGCTATGTCAAGATAATTTTTTACTTCGCAACCATGTGTTGCTGTAACAGCACATGCAGTCTGATGTAGTACAAGGTGAGGGAGAGCTACCACAGGGGCACCTGAGAACGTTAGAGAGAATATCATCCCTAATTTGTTCAATGTTTAGCATCACACCCTTGCCATTATTTAACTTTACCTGATCTTTAACGGGATAATTGGTGTTTAACATCTGTATTATACATCCTACTTCAGAATGGTGTTGACAGTGCAGCCTCTGACACAGCCTGAATGGTAAATACACTGTGGGGTGCCCTGCCCAAGATAGAAATCTCTGATCTTTCCTCCAGCCAGACTTACCTGTTTCCTCTCCAACTGAGGTGTAACTTCTGAGTGAGCTGTGAAACTATGGGGTTGCTGCCGTAAATGTGAACAGAGAGAAACATGTAGATGTTAAGCAGGGAGAGCTTGCCAAATAGATCCTTATGCCACTGCCTTGAATTTAATGACGGTGGGATTATAAACCTGAGTACCCCAGACTGCAGGGTAATTCTTTTGGGACCAAGCATGATACATCTGGATCAACATGTTCCCAGGTCTCAGTGGAATTTTGTGAAAGTGTGGTTAAAGATTTTAAATGCAAACCATTGTAGGGACAATGATGTCAAAACTCCTCCCTGTTCCTTGAAACAATCCCTAGACATCAGACTGCCAATGGCTGGATCTGGCAGGGTCTGGGCCATGTGTTTGGAAAGGCTTCATAAATCTTGCTCGCACCTTTGGAGTGCTCCTCCTGGTCTCAGACTGCAAAGGGACCTTTCTGTGGGAGCCCTTTGTACAGAGTGTGCAGACAGTGACATTTTTGTCTTGGTTTTCTTTTCATATTATTGCACCAGTTGTATTGGATAAGATCATAAACTTGTCCTCACTGGTAAAGTGCTTTCACAATGTCTGGAGGAGGCGGGAGGAGTTTAAAATTAATGCATCTCCTAGCATGAAATTATTCATGGCTCAACACTTGTAATTACCAGGGCCAGTTTTAGGAAGACCATAGTTATGAGAAATTTGATATTTTAAGACTTAAAACAAATGTTTTACAAGCTTTATCCTTTGCTCACTGCAGAATACATTATGGTCTGGTAAATCCCAGTGTATGTGTACCATCCCCAGCCATTCCCATCAGCTGATCACACCTGTCAGTCATTCATCACCAAACCATTGCCCATTAAATAAAAAAATTCAACTGGGGGGGAGGTCAGCACAGCCATTGTGCTGATTCCCCACCAGACCAACAGCTCCTGCAGGCCAAAGGCATCGTGTGCAAAGTTCAAAGCTTTTGGAAAAGGTAATCGAATCAGACCAATTAGGCCTGTCTGCCTACACTGACAACTGTGTCAGGAGACCTGTTCACTCTATTCCCTCCTGGGCATGCCCTGACCACATTGCTGCTCTGGCTTCAGGCTCCTCTCGCCATCCCAGGCTTCTCCTGACATAACTCCATTGCAATTCCTGCTCATTCCCATTAATGCAGGAGCAGAATTTGGCACCTGGTGCCATTTTATAGCAAAGAAGGGACTGGCTGTAGGCTGAGCAGGGAGTAGGGCTAAATTCAATATTTAATCCACATTCTTAAATGGTGTATCATATTACCATCTTTTAATTCCCTTTGTTACTTCATGATTTGTTATGTGTTCTGTGGGACTCCCACACAACTAATTGCTTCTGCAGCTGAGTCACAGTGATTCTGCTATCACTGGAGACTGAAATACTACAGACCCACAGGATTTGTGTGGGTGCATTTTCACACCAAGACTTGAAGCTTCTTTGTCCTGTAGAACAGGCAGCTGGCCTGGCCAGTGCCAAAGTACCCATTATTTCTAGGTTCTTCTTCCACCAAGAGGTGCCACTTTGCTTCCCTCTCCCACTATTTTGTTCAGTGAAAAGGCATTTGGAGTTCAGTTTGTATTAGGAAATTGTGGTGGTGTCGCATAAGGGAAATAAGTACTTTTGACCTTATTTCACAGCTAAAGGACATGCACATCACTTCAGATGTCCCCTTCACATTCTTCTTATGCTTTCAAACCATGAAATGTATGAATGTCTCAGACCTCTCTGTAAATGTTAGTAAGTCAATTTTGAACTACATGTTCCAGGTTAACTGGACCTTTGGCAGTGGCTGAAAAAGGCCCCCAAACTGCTTGGTGTGTTAGAGTTCATTTGCTTCATGGCTGTGATTCAAGCTGTGAAAGGGAAACGGGGCAGAGCTTCTGATCCTACTTGTGTGTCTTGGCGTCTTTTAGGGAAATCCAGCAACTTAGAATAGAGGATTCTTCAGACTGCAGTATTACCACCAAAAGGAAAATCTGGTTGTATTTTGTATTTTCCATTTACACATACAATGTAAGTTGTTACTAAATTGGCAAATAGGGTAGTTGGTGCTAGTGATTGCTATAGCATCCAAGAGGTCCTCCAGAACATTCTGTGACATCATCATCTCATCTGGTCATAACCATTCATAATATACCGTATTTATAGGTATAAAATGCATGGCTTTAAGCATTTAGACTCTCTTTAGAAGTCATTTATAAATGGGACCCTCATATGAAACAGAGACAAAGTGATCCAGTATTACAGCATCAAAAACCAAGCCAGTATTTATGAAGAAACCACATCCACTGACAAAGTCAAGCTACATGGTTTCCCTGTAATGAAGAAGGAAGCAGTGCTCAGGCACTGCCAACCTTTGCAACAGAACAGTCCAGCTCTGCTCCTGGGGAAGGCCCATCGCTTTCCCAGTTTAAAAATGAGAAACTCAGTTAATGAGGAAAAAATATCTTGCTTTCTGTTTTCAGTTAATGCTTAGTTTACCCCAAGTATAGGACTCACACATGTTCTATGATGTATCTGGATATCACATTAAAAAATCTTTAAAGCATATACTGATGAAAATTCAGGAAAGTACAACAATGTACCAAGATATTAGTTCCGTAATAAGCACAATATCACAACCTCTCACCAGGCTCTAAGTCCAGAGCAGCGTCCAGTCTGCCAGAGCAGCGTACACATGGCATTATACACCACAGAAGGGAAGGAATTAAAAGTGATTTAAGACAACATGTCTTACTTGGGCTGAGGTACTCTGAGGGCAGCCAAACAGCATCACTCAGAGATTTATGTTATTCTAGGAAGGATAACTCCTGGAAACAGTGCATATGAGAACCACACGGGCAGACAAACACAGTCGCATCCAGACATTTTGAATTAATGCCATGGCTAAGTGTTTAGATTTTAAAATGCCTATTCCAGTTTCAGGCTACCAGATGCCAACTCCCATCTTTCCAGGAGCAGGACTTGACCCTTCATAGGAGGACCTGTCAAGATCTCTGCTTTAATCATCCCAAACAGCCAAAAGTAAAATCAATCTATCATACTGAGAAAAAACTTTTGAGATCACCCCTCAAGGAGGATTGCAAGTAATCCCTGTGCAAAGGCCCTGTAAAGTGATCTCTTTCAAAATCATATGTATGAAATTAGTTATAATCTGCATGGTAACGACCTAAATTTTCAGCTTGATGTGCATGGCACGATAAGGAGAATACAGATGGTTCTAAAGGGGGGTTCTGCATACCATTTAATTTGGCCATATTGAGACCTTTATCTCAAAGGCTGTCCCGTGAAAATGTGCACAATAAATTGAGGGTGACTGTGTTTTTCTGGTAGAGCCTGACCCTATGCCCTTTGAAATTAGTGACTAATCTCTCGCTAATTTTAGTTTTACAGGATCAGCACTTCATAATTTAGGGACTAATTTTTTTTTGCATGAGGGTGCTTTTACATTCTCAGAGTCATGAACCCTAATGTAAAAAAATAAATGAGCCTACGGCAGGGACTGTTCAAGGAGCTCGCCTTTGCAAGCAGGTCACCAGAGAGCTCTGTGATGCTTGCTGATTCTTTTAATTTTATGTAATTAAATAAAAGCAAACTTTTAGTTAACTTTCAGAGTATGGCAGAGGAACAAAATGCAGTTTAATTGTGGGGTCTGGCTTAAATAGAGCACCTTGTGTGGAAGAATCCTATTCCAGTGTTACAGGGAGCAAGCAACACAGCTCTGAGCTGGGACTGGAGATATTCGCAGAAAATATGAGGGCATTCAAGAACCAGGGGATACTGATAAGAAAGAATTAATCTGGGAGACTATTCCACATGAACAAGACATGGGAATATCTGGATGCAGAGGAGACCATAGTCAGGCTGCCTAGCAGCAGGGTTTGCACAGTCCTGGACTCCAGGCCCAGTTCTCTGCCACCTCGTACCTCATTGAACACAGAAATGACAAGTAGAGCTCTGTCTAACTGTACCCACAGAGCAGAAGCATACCCTCCTCTCCTGGGGAATCATCCCGTGGACATACACAGAGGTTAAGTCATGAAGTTGCTCTTTCTCAAGTACACAAAAGAGTTGTATGATCAATGTTAAATAAATGCTTATCAGATAAAAAAAGGAGTTTTGGATGAAGTGCAAATTGTCCCACTTTCTGCTGTCACTGTCCCCTAGACCAGCATCTCTGGTGAAAGAGAGACAACAAAAGGCAAAAATATATTTTAAAAATTAAATGAAAACAATCCTGAAAATGTGATGAAGTGGATGTGAAAGAGAGAAAAAAGGAGCAGCCAAACTGAGGACTTCAGAGGGAAAATCCACTTACTTGGAAGAGGAAAAAGGCAATTTGTTAAGAAAAGGGCAAGTGAAAAGAACCTGTCCATGAAAAATAAAATGCTATCAATCCTGTTTATAATATTATCAGAAAATTATAGTAACAGTGAGGGAGCCTTCATAAAAGAGCTGATAAGTGGTCTATTTCCTCTGCTATCTGACTGGAGCACCACTGTTATGTTTTTTTCTAATAACCTTATCTCCTGTGGTCTAACGTCTCTGATAAGAGGAAAAGCAAATGCTGTGTTTTCTCCTGTTATGTTTGCAGTAGGCAAGCAGCTTGCTAAGCTTGTTCCCTGCTCTTCCACAGACTTCTAAAGTGGGCATCTCACCAAGAGGAATGGAGAGGCAGACAGCCAGACCAGTATGGTTAGGTCACATGAGTAAGTCTTGGGGCACCTGAGGGCCTGTCCCTGGTTCTGTCCCAGACCTACTGGGTGACTTCAGCAAAGTCTGTCCATCTCATTGCACCTGTATTTCCTCTTATTCCATAGCACAGACAGTTTCTGTAGTATCTGACAGAGCAAGACTTAGATCTTCCAAATAATACATCAGAGGAACACTTGCATATCAGAGGAGATCTTGTTCCATCAATTTGAGGGCCATGGGATAGTCAGGCCAGACTACTACAGTCCTGTCTACCACAGCCTGTTCGGCAACTGCAAAAAGAACCCAGGAGTCCTGCTCCTGAGGTCCTCACTCTTACATACAGCACTGGAAATATTTTGCATACAACCCAGTTAATTAAACCTTTGCTAGTAGACTCTTGAAGTAATGAAAACCAATACACACCTGCCAGGTCTAAAGACATTTTCTTTAGAGAAACTATTAGATCAACATACAGTAAAACTTGGCCTGTAAATGTTTTGGCCCCAGGGCTTTTCTCATAGTACATAAAAAAATTGTCAACCCAAGTTAATCCTCCTTCTAACAGTTGGTAGATATGCTTTATCTGATCAAAACAACAGGACAAAGGGATTTTACTGACTTTATTTTCATTATCATTAAAGTAAATGTTTTCGCATCTCTAAAAAAAAAGTTATTGGAAAGTTATCTTGTGCTGTGGAATAGAAATTGTCCCATGCAAATCTTGATTCAATATTATGATACACTACTGTAAATAGCATGGTGTTGATTCAGAGAGATCAGAGAAAGGTGTATTTCAATTAGTCTGTTCATTTGTTTCCAGTTCCTGATGGGGCAGTTCAATTCCAGCTGCTGGCTCTGCTGGTTGTGCTCCCCTTTCCCTAAGTCTGTAGGTTCTAAGGTCAAGCAGCACTGCTAAGGATGTTCCATATTCCATGGCTGTTTTCTCCTGCCCCATGGTTTGTAGTCTCGCCTCCTCCCATAGGAAAATACAGATTATGAGACAGTGGAACTCATCTACCTTATTGTAGTGGACTTATCATTGAGTTGATCCTAAGCATAAATTTAAATAGGTATATTCAGTCCTGTGCAGGAAGGAAAATACTGCAGGTAGATGAAGTGAACCACTCAAACCTGTTCTCAAGAGCACTGTTAGGTAAGGAACTCCTGCATAGCACTGACTTTGCTAAACAGTTAAGCCCCCCACACTTTTCCCTCATTAAGGTAAAGTATGTTACTAATGACTAAGAGGCAAAATCCCATTCTTTCCCAAAATGGGAAGATAAGGCAACAGGCAGCTCTCTCAGGAGGAGTTTGTTCAAACTAGCCTTGTATTTGATTCTACCTTGAGATAGTTGTCCACTGCCTTGTCTTTGCTAGGATGTCACTGCTGGCACAGCTACACACAGTGATTAAGATGTTAATACTCTCTTCACATTAGCACTGGCCAGTGTTGAACGTATCTTCCAAGACCTGACACATGGCTGTGCAATACATCCCAGGGCAAGAGCCTAGCTTGCTTTCCTAGTGAACACAGCACAGCTAGGTAAAACATGAAAAATGCTTTCACAAATCTCTGCAAAGCACAGGCACAGAGGGGAGAAATGGCACCAGACCTCCTTTTCATAGCTTCTTGGCCCCATAAAAAGGGATCGTTAACTAAAATCCCTTAGCCTCCCAGGCTTATCTTTCTCTATAGGGCTGTATTTAGGAATAGAAATGGGATCTGGCAATTTTTAAAGATTCAGATTCCTTAATCATTCATGGTGGGAGAATGTCACTGAATGGGGATCCACACATAAGCCCCCAAGATGGGAAAATACAGGGAGCTTTTGGTTGCTAAGGAATAAATGAGGTTAAATGGTGCACATATCCTTTCTTCATGCAGCGTCTGTCTGGTGGGAATGAGAAGCCCCAAGTTTGGAATGCACTGGTTTGGTATCTCTAGAAACATCTGGATGGCAAGACAGGACTGTGACTTTGAATATTGTTCTGCACATTTCTTGCTGCAAAGCCATGTTTCCTCCCATTCTCTTATTCCTCTCCCTGTGAAAATACCTCTCCCCATGACATGATGGGGGAATCCACCTTCCAGTGCGTTAAGAGATTTATTTCAGAGCAGCTGTGACAGGGTTGTAGGTAGAACTTACACATGCTATTACAGGGCAACACAGCCCAAAGAGCAGCTGCTCTGTACACACCTGCCATCGGGACATGAGGGAGGGCAGTGATTTATCTGCCATCATCAGTGGAAAAAAACATGTACCAACCAGGCATAATTTGCCTCTCATTTTCCAGGTCTATGAAGGGTATTCCCTTCTCCCAGTCTCCCCCTTGCTTTTAGCCCATTGCAGTTGAACATGAAGGCGCAGTCAGGTCTCCATGACAAAGGCCAAGATGTTTAAATCCACTAGAGATATTCAGATCCCCTGCTGTGGAAGGCAGCTTCCTTCCCATGCTGATCTGGATACCAAACACATGCAGTGCTATAGCAGGAACTTGGCCCATTTTAAACCCAAATGTGCAGATCAGATTTCTGGTTAGAAATACTTAGACACAAAGGAGTAAGCCAAAAATGGTGGTATGGAAACAGGAGAAGTAATACTACAACACCACCATCCTTGGGGCCTTCTCTTCGGTTTTCTCTAGTAGGTTTGTCTCTCTTGTTGTTCTCTGTGTAATCTACAGCTGTCTGAGTCTAATGAGCTAAATGAGTGTAGGAGCCTCAGTTGGGTGCTCGTTGGCTTAGCAGCTACAGCTGCACACAGGGGAGCTGCAGCGCATCCTGGGTTGGCTGGGCTTTTTGTAAAGGGTGGCACCAGCTGCAGCTCTCTACTGTGGGAAAGATGTGTGGGGAGGGTGAGGCTGTGGCTGCTCAGGCTTGTGACAGTGCAGAGAGGGACTGTTAGGACTAGAGGTCATGTATTGTTAGTCTTGAGAGCATTCATATCCTCTCTGCACAGTTAAATGAGGTTTAGACCTTCTTTGATATAACGTTAGCTGATATCAAGCTGTTTGAGTGAATTTTAGCCATTTGCCAGTCTAAGGAAGAGGCTGAGTGAAGTGAATGTGGAATCCAAATGCAGGGTGAAGTGAAAGGCAGTTTCTGGGAATGGCTTGAGGCTATGGCAAATACTCATCCAGACTTTTGCAAATTGGGATTTACTCTTCAACTCGACATGTGTTTTGCAGCATTGCATTCACCTCTCTGAATACAGAATATTCTCTACACAGACTGATGATGAAGAAATAGATTTAGTCAACACAACCTGGCACGCATGGGGGGGCTTACCTGGCAAAAGGAGTCAGATGGAAAAATGAAAGTAAGTTTTATTATAGATTGAATGAAATTAGCAAGAACTAAGCTTTCCAGGGAAAGCAGGATCTGGTCTCCTCTCTTACAAAGTATGTGTGCACTCAAGAACAAGATGAAAAAAGATTGGCAGATGCTTGTAGATGGGTAGCAACGTTAGACATAAAGTATATCAGCAAGACTCAAAACACATGAAACAGAAAATATCAAAGAGTAATAGTCCTTTAATGATTGTAGAAGGGTTACATCAGGAACCCTGTCATTTTAAGTGCTACAAAAAGAAATTAGGGGCAAAAAGGCTTATTAAAAAAACGATTCTGTTTCCACATGCTCTAATGGTCTGATCTTATTTGCAAAACTAGAATAATAGCATTTTCAAATGTTTATGAGGATGAGATTTGTATCAAGAGCAAGGGCATTTTTCCATGTGCCAGCCATTTACAGGATAACTAGAACTGAAGAGATCCTAATATTTCAGTTAAGTTTTCTTAGCAATGATCATTTTATCTGAGTGAGGCTCATTTATAAGAACATGTAGAATTATCTTGTAACCTAAGAATATAGCATATGAGGATAGGTATGGTTGGAGGTTTTAATTCCTGCCTACCCCCTGATGCAGCTCAGCTGACAAACACTGAGGCAGTTAATAGAGGGGAACAGTGCTGGCTGTTCACAATGAGTTTAAGAATATGATTTGCAACAAAAGACAAAAGGCTGGCTGTTGCACTATTTATTTTAGTGGTTTTAAGGTTTTGGACATTATGTTTAACCATTGGTACACATGTAATGGTGCATATGGATGGAATTCTACATCCTCTGATAGTTTTCTCCCTGATTACAATTTCTAGCCTGGGGTCTTCCCCAGGACATGAGAAAGGTAACTAGGAAATCTAATGACAAACTCACTGTGCTATTGGGTGTACAGTCCCACAGAGAGAACTGAGGAGGCTGCTGAGCAAAAATGGATTAAAAGCTCTGGGTAGGATTGATAGGTGTAAATACACTGCATCAGCTGCATCATCAAAACTTGACCCTCTTCAGGTGGTATATATTCAGCAGCATCAATAAGAAGAATTCAGTTGTAGATGTAGGGAAACAAATTATCCACTGTAAACTCCAGTGGTAGATAGAGTTATATTAGGTTTGAGCAGATGAGTGAAGCTGGTGTTTCACCAGGGAGGAAGGAAAAATGGTAAATGGCAGTGCGAGTTTAAGGTTAGAACAAGCAGGTGGATGTCTTTCCTAAGAAAAGTTATAAGGAGAACAAAAGTCAGCTAATGGTCACAAAATCTTTAATGCTTAACTGTAACTCAGCTTAAAATTAGCTACTACCTGACAAATGAGAACTAGAGATTTCTCAATATGTACTTAGTAGAGAGAAGTTAAAATAGGAGGGTGTCAGAAACTCTCCTCAGGTGTCCTTGAAAATAGGATAAAGACAATTGAGAAGACCTCCCAGAGGTGGCTCTCCCACAAGCACCATTACCTAAACTCCAGAGAGGCTGGCTCCAGAGATATTTCATGGGAAGTGTTTTGGATGTTGAGTCAGCACTGCCACTTCTGGTAGCCCTTGGTTTTCTGTGGATGGTTTCTGTGGGCTGAACAGGACTTGTTTATCTGCTACAGCCCAGCCCAGCATGTCGGGATTGCAGGCAACACAAAAAATAAAAATAAACAGGGGATTCTAGCAGCATTATGTCACTCAGGCCAGCCCAAATACTATAGAGTTGCTGCCAAGTTAGGTCACTTAAGCAAATACTTTGAATGGGTTTAAGAGACAGCTAGACACTTTTATGAGGAGAAAGGAGATTTGCAGATGCAAAGACAAAGCAAGGAGGTGCATTTGTGATAAACTTAAAGGGCCAGGCTCATTGGGCCAAGTGGCCATTTCCTGCCTTGCAATCCTTTGCTTCCTTGTGTCTATTTACAGACAAGGGCGTCCTGTGGTCCACTGCATAGCCAGTGCTCTGAGATATGCCTGTTGCAGAGCGCAGGAAGGATCATTATCAAGAAAAGCATTTTATTGGAGGATGTGGCTGAAAATGGTCAGCAGAACAGTCCAGATTCAGTCAATGTTGCTCCTCAAATTAGGACTGACTATCTCATGAGTCATTTAAAAATTCCTCACTTTCTGCACTAGACCAAATAAGGACAAAAGGGCAGGTAGGAACATGTCACCAAACTAGCAAGCTCCTGGAGGATTCATTCCTCCTGGGACATACCCAGCTGGCACTAGACAGGCAGCATTTCCTGGCATGATGGAGGAAGAACTCGTTGCACTGGCTGCCTGGAACTATGTAGCTCCACCAGGGCCACCACAGAGTATCTGGTAATGGGTATTTTCTTTATGAAATATTCTTAACTTTATGACATTAAACAGCAGAACCTTCCAAAGACCTTCTCTATGAAATGTGGTAGAAAACTAGGTCACAGCAAGAAGGAAGTGACATTCTTGCTACATTTGGTGAAAGGAAGAAAATTATTTGCCCAACTCAATTTTTTTGGGACAGATTTGGGATCTCCACTGCATCTAGCCTTGCTCATCTCACTAGGAGTCTGAAATATGAGATTGTCAGGCCTCTGAGACCTGTCTCCTTCTCATTCCTCTTCACTTTCTGGATCCCCTCAGAAGCACCTGCCGAGACAATGAACTTTCACAAATCATACCTTTTCCTAAGATTCACAGCCCACTTTCTACACAAATGTGGTTCTTCTCCAAATGTAATTTCTTAAACATCCCTTTTCCCAGCCATAATAATAATGAGAGCACTTTGCATCAAAGAAATTCAACTCACAACACCAATTGAGCCTTACAACCCCCTGCCATGACTGGTCACGTAATTACATCAGTGTCATTTTTGAAGCTGGCAGGGGGAAGAAGGCTTACCACAGGAGTGTCTCAATTTGTTTTAAATTGCTGCTGCCTTTTACGTCTGGCAGAACCATTCAGGCCCAGCCCAGAGTAAGGCCTCCCAGGCCTTCAGCTTCTTCCTCTTTTTGTCTGGTAGGAGCAATTTTGTTTTTGTTCCTGACCAACAGATCCACATTAAAAATAAGGAGAAAGAAATGATGCCATATCATGCCACAGAATATAAGGGATATACTAATTTTTAATATTTGTTCCATGTTCTGGTCATTGTCTACTGACTTTATAACATATGTCTCCATGGCTTTGGAACAAGAAGCTATGACCTTGTGTTTTGATAGAGAGCCATCGTACACTGATGACACTTCTAAATAATAATTTTCTTTTAGTAAAGCCAGAGCTTTTCCTCTTCACTTGAGCTACAGGAATATAACAGTATCAGTCAGGTTGCTAATACTCTCCCTTGGCAAGCACATCCAATAGCAGAAACAACTGTGACAGGCTGGATGTTTGTATCAGCCTCCCTGCTGGCCCAAATGAAAGAAGGAACCAAATCTGCCTTCGAGTTTAAAAAAAAAAAAAGTCTACTACCTATCTTCTTCTGACTTTCGTTCATTGTGGTAGCAGCTGAAGCAGAGGTTTACAGAAGTTCTTTCATGGTTCCTGTGTCCTGAACAGCGTGAAAATACCAGAGACTTCTGGCAGAATCTGTTTCCAGATGGATTTCTGGCACAATTTTGCAAGCAATAGGGAGCTCAGGTTTTCAGAGCACATCTCTTGTGGATTGTCTCATTAGAAGTTTGTGTGGGAAAAATCCAAAGCCATTTTCCCCCGTGAGCTTACTCAGCTAGGTGGTTGGTCTATACTGACACTGCTACAGATTCTGCATCCATTTTTATGAAAAATTGTTTCTTTTGCTCTTTGAAAATAATGGAAGAATTTGTCTCATGTCAGAGTGGAGGTAACGTCTTGGAACAGTTCCTCCAACTCCAACAGGAAAGGACAGACGTGCACATATAGGCAAAAGACTCAGATGAAAACAAGTCATTATACAGCTTCCATGAACTTTCTAACTTTAATCTCCTTTATCTTCTAAGCATGTGGCCCCAGGGCAACCACTTAACTACCAGAGGTTTTCCAACACGCTACATTTCAC
Source organism: Ceryle rudis (assembly GCA_033439905.1). Lineage (NCBI taxonomy): Eukaryota > Metazoa > Chordata > Aves > Coraciiformes > Cerylidae > Ceryle > Ceryle rudis. The sequence goes on from JAAGNO010027347.1 coordinate 15,366, forward strand.
ATAATCTATCTGTTTTTCCAAAGTTTGATTTTAGATCCTTGCCTAAATACCTCAAAACAATTTAAAGAAACGAGAGTAAATAAAAAGAAAATAACTGTGCTATGTTTTTAGCAAACAGGCAGTACAGGCTTACGTGACAGTGCTGAGATATGCTGAAGTTGACTAACTGTAATCACTTGGATAGAGGTAATTTATTATTGATACAGAGCAAAAGGCTGGAAATAATTGAAATAAATGCTAAACTTAGCTGACCAATCCCCTTTCTCTGTGTCTCCTGGGTCTTCAAACTGGTATAGAAGTCCCTAGAGGACTGTAGATTTCTGTTACCTATTACTTCTGATTGAGCTACAAATACCTCAAGACGTTTATGATGCTGAAGATGTAAAAAATGCAAGAAAATGGTAAGAAATGTGCTTAGAAATAAAAAGAGGAAGGATAGGGCTGCCTGGCCTTTTCTGGGTTAACAGCAGAATTTACTTCATGTTAATCAGAGCTCAGAGCATGGATGTGTTTGACTGTGATCATTAATATGTTAGAAATTTTTACAGAATACTGCAGAAGTTAGAAAGTATGACATCCCTGCTACGCTTTTCTGCTATACGCTATCAGGTTTATTGCCCTTCTCTGAAGCCAGAGCTGATCTTTATCCCCTCATCGTAACTGAGGCTAGGTAAAGCATTATATATTTACTCTTGTGCTCAGTCAGTTCCTTTAAGGCAAAAGTTTGAGAGGTCTGGTAGCTTAAAGAGGGAGTTCAATTCTGAAGGGTGCTCAGGAGATCTATGTGCTTCCTTGGCTAATGAAGGCCATGACAGCATATTGAGTCTGGTAGTAGAGTTTTCTAGGATGGAAGTTGTTTGCGCTACTTCTGGTTTGTTGTCCAACTTTGTACCAGTCTGTGAGATGAACCTAATGCACCTTGCGATTGAAAATGCTGGGACACCAGACAGTAGATTTTGAGAGTGACATGTTAATTATTCCAAATGTACAAAGACAAGATCAGTTTTGAAACACAGGTCGCTTTGTAACTGACAGTGACAGGTTCATTTCATTAGGTATAAAATATATATATATATATAAAAAAGCAGTGAGAAGTTTTCAAACAGTAACTATAGGGAAGAAAATTGTGATCTAGTTCTGATATTCCATAACAACAACCAAAAAATCCACAAGCAAATTTTCTTACGGAAAAAAAGTAGCAGAACTAGGGAATCAGGCTTGCTCCAGATTTGTGATTTTGTCCTCTATCACAGAAATACACTGTAATAATTCCAGCTCTCCCTGTGTCCTCCATGAGCCTCGTTGGGGTAAGCAGCTGCATGTGCTGTGGTCAGCCTGGGAAACTGTATGTAGCTTCCAGGCACTGGACATCTCCCTTTCATGCTGAGTAGCGTCTCTCGCCGCGACAGAAGCGAAGAGAAGCTGTTTGTAAAGTAGAAAGGATTTTCTATATTCTTACCATTAAACTAGGCTTGTATTATAAAGCTGAAATGTGACTGCACTCATCTTTCTCTTCTTCATAAGGAGAAAAAAAGGCACTTAAAACAAGGGAAAAGCTTCATCTAGGCATGGTGGATATAAACTTTATGTACTGCAGCAAACTATTTAACCTCTGCAACCTTATCTATCTAGAGACCAGTTCACATAGTATCCATGAAATGAAGGCCTCAGGCAAATGGTTTGTTGTCTGTACAAACTCTCAGATGTACACAAAACATCATGACACACACAAAGACATATAAAAAAAAAAAAAAAAGGATTGGTAGAGGAAGGGACAGATCTGCCAAACCCCACTCCTGGGACAGTAGGACCTCTTGTAAGCATCATTTCCTTTTGTAAGAATAGAGATCCATTTTATTACACTTACCCACGAATATGCCATAATGACTGAGTCCAGACGACTTTGATACAGAGGTAAAAACAGACATCTGAGTTTTCATCTTTTTTCATTCTCCCATACGTTCTTACTTCAGCTTTTCCAATCATAATAAATCCTCCTTTGCAGATCTGATGAAACTGGGACACCCATTAGCTGAAATTCAGATGATTTTTGATCACAGAGACTGGGTTTTGTTCCTTGCAGAAAAAAAAGTAATGGCTGATTATCTGCATCTCTTGTTCACATTTCAATAATGTGAACAACTGAAACAAAATCCCCTCTGTCACTTGATTTTGCAAGCCACCATGTGGTGGTGGTGGTGATTTCACAGGGTAACAACCCCCAGGGAAGGAGGAAGTTACTGATGTTATTGGGAAAGATGTCAAAAGGGGAATCTACTGCAAACTGAGTTCAGGTTTAGTGGTGGTGTACAACTGCTTCTGCTTCCAAGGTGGGTGCAGAGGCACCCTTAAAGAAAGCAACTGCAGTAACAGAGCCGTTTGCTGCCATTTCAAGACACATAGTCTCCACTTGTTGTGCCTGTAAAGGAGAAGCTGTAGCCACATGTAGCTGGGGGAAGTGCCTCCCTCAGTAGCCACTGTTTGTGCTCTCAGGGAGACCCTTTGGGGCTCAGCCTTTGTGGTTTTATGTTAGAGACATGATCAGAGCAGCTGGCTTGGACAATCCTTCTGGGTTGCAGAAGAGCATTTGCTCAGAGGCATCTCTTCATCTCTCTCAGACTGCACTTCTGGGGACACTGCAGTGGGTGGCAGGTGACATGCCAAGAGGCTGGCAGGATTTTTGACATAGGCTGGCAATGTGCCCATCTCTGTTCTTTGCTTTTATTCAGAATGATTTTTGCTACATGGGGAGAAGGTGTTTTTGTGATCTGAAAAGATCTGGATTCAGCCCAGATTTGTCCTCCAGACACTGAGTTTTCTGGAAAGAAGAAAGATTCCTTCCAGGTGTCAGGAAGCCTCTCTCAGGGAATAACATTTAATGGCCTGCCATTATTGGTGGCCACTTCTCTGATCAGTGACTGGGAGCCACCAGCAGAAGCTTCTGCAGCAGTCAGAACATCAGGGCTGTGTGCAGAGAAGCATGGCAGAAACCCCAGCCAGCTGAGCTTGATGAGTATTTAAACCAGATCCCTTTACAAATGGGAAGAAGTCATAAAATATGCCATGAAACTTTAGTCCTAGCTTCAGCTGTTAGTGACTTTAATGGCAAAAGTTCCCTGTCTTCATTATAGGAGCCCTTTACTCCATTGTCTAATTCCTCAGGGGACTGGGAGTAGATTGATCCCACAGTAGCACTTCAACTAGTAGCAGAGCAATAAAAAGGGGAGTAGAAATAAGAAAAAAATCCCATGTGCTAAACAGCAGACATTCTGCTTCTGGCTTTCAGCACAGGCAGGTGCTTATGGGGTTTCCAAATCCCCTTTATGGGAGCGCTGTAGTGATGCTCCTCTCGGGATGTGCAGAGCCCTCAGCCAAAGGAGGACCTGCCTCTACCTGTAGAGAGGAAAATAATTCCTACTCCTCAGTGACAAGCCAAAATTCTTCACAAGTATGCACTGGGAATTAAAGGCCCAGCCCTATTAAGAGCAATAAATTTGTACCAGGGGTGTTCTTGGCCCACTAGTGAGAATAAATTGACACTTTTTGATGCTGTAGACTCCTGCCAAAGGGTGGGAAGAAGTAACCCAGGTAATAGTAAAGTGATCTCAAAGGGGCTTTTTCTGCAGCCTGGCTTGCAGAATGAAAGCCAAATTCTAGCCTTCCATAACTGCCTAAGGAGCTGGTGGATTTGCCATCCCTGGAGGTGTTTAAGGAAAGACTGGATGTGGTGCTTAGTGACACGATCTAGAGAGATCTTAGTGTGGCCTTTCAGTACTTAAAGGGGCCTGTCAGAAAGATGGGGACACACTTCTTAACAGGGCCTGTTGTGATAAGACAAGGGCTTTTAAACAAAAGAGGGAGATTTAGACTAGAGAGAAGGAAGACATTTTTTACACTGAGGGTTGTGAGACCCTGGCTCAGGTTGCCCAGGAAGGTGGTAGATGCCCCATCCCTGGAACTATTCCAGGTGAGGTTGGTCAGGGCTCTGAACAACCTGCTCTAGTTGCAGATGTCCCTGCTCCCTGCAGGGGGGTTGGACTAGATGACCTTGAAAGGTCCCTTCCAACCCAAACCATTCTGTGTGATTCTGTGAGTCTCTCCAAAATTTATTGGAGCTAAAATACCCTGCTTCATTTATTACAAGCTGTGTTTCTTGATCCAACATCAACACCCTCAGAAAAGACAGAAAGAGGGAGCAAAGAGCTGGAAGGGAGACAGAGCAGCTACAGACAGGCATGTGCACAGCACTCTGCATGGGCCACAGCAGGGACTGCACCAAGCAGACAGTGGAAAGAACCCTTCCATCTCCTACTGGGGACTGATCCCATCTGAACCTGTAAAGACAGGGTGTTAAGCTCACAGGCTGGGGGACAGGTCCAGTCCAGCTGATGTATTTGTGCAACATTAAGATCTCCTGAGAGGCAGCTGGCACATATGTATGCCCTGGCCATAGCTGCTTGGAAAAATAGAGGCACATGCTAGTAGTGTAAGACTCACTGCACCTTCCTCATCTCCTTGTGTTAAGAGAGAGGTCTCTGCAGACTGCACGTGCCTCATATTAATCTCCTGGTGTTTTGAGAAGGAGCTGTTCAAATATTTTGCTGGGAGCAGTTTTGCGGGTGTGAAAACACGCAGCTTAAGGAAGGTGGCAGGGCACTGAAGGTTGAGTGATGGACCAACCTGCTGATAAGGGACTAGAGGAGGACTGACAGGTCCTGCAGCCTGTATGGGGCTGGAAAGCAGCACAGGGAAGCAAGCATCAACATCCTCCTTTTGAGTAAGTGTTAGGGAAGAAGCTTCTCCTCCAGTCTGTGCCTGTGACAAATGAACATTATTTAGACTCCTTTTTCTAGAGGGCTGAAGAATCCTGGAGCCCCAGAAGCTGAAGAGCAAACCATGGCTCTGCCTCAACTGCTTTGCAGCTCCAGGGTACTTCAAAGGAGCCTTTGGCTCTGCAAAAGAGATGCCTAGAAGGGATGGAGAGAAGCTTTGAGTCAGGGGGAGCTGCCCCAGGTTGTGTCCAACACTGCCAGCCCCTAGTCCAAGGGGATATGCAGGGGGCTCAGAGCCAGGTGTGGTGAACCCCAAGGAGGAGATGGGCTTTCACCCCACTGAGCAGTGTGACTGGGTGTACTCCCTCCTCAAGGAGCTCACCCCAAAATGCTGGTTCGGAGCAAGGCAAGTGAGGGCCTCCTGTGACAGAAAACAAGCTGCTGCTGCTTCTTGGACTCAGTGTGAGCCAGAGCTGGGAGCTGTAAGTGATATCTGCCTGGTGACCCCAAATCCCGATGTGGAGGCTGGTGTTTCTGGCATCTCCCTTGAGGGTACCACAAAGCTGATGGCTTTGTTCTTGTTCCTTTTTTTCTGTCTGGGGCCAGGTGTAGTGTCAACTTTTCCCAGCCATCCTCAGTGAGTTTCTTTGCTCAGAGCTGAGAGCACTACAAACCCTTTCCATGCACGGAAAATCATTTCATGGCTCATGAATAAACAATTTTAATGAGATAAAAGTGCTCTGTAAAAATCCCATGGATAGGAGCCAACAGTTCCTGAGGGATAGAGAAGCCTCTTCTACTTCTCTGCCTGCCCACGTGCTTGCTTTTAAAATTATTTATAAACAAGTTCTTGAATTGATGGAATGTTTATGTGTAGCCTGTGACATTACAGATAGTTACCGAGATCAGTCTCCTGTGCAGGTGGAGGCAAAAAGCGAGGTTCATTTCAGAAGGAACTGTTTATATAGGCTCAAGCAGTTCAGACCTCATGTACAGAGCCAGGACACATGGAGCATGGGCAATTTGGAGCTCTGGGCAAAGGAGGATGGTTAAAGCACAGCAGGCCTACTCTGAGCCTGTAAGTGGTGCCATGTGTATTGCAATGACATTGCCTGACCCAAATGCATAAGATTTGAGGCCCATATTTAGTTTTTCCCCATTCCCAGTAACACGGGCACTCCATTCTCCTGTGCTGATTCGGACCTTAATCTTCACTGCTCGTTGTGACTTCCTTCTCCTTTCTTGTTTGCTTCCTGGTGTGACTTTACCTTCTGTCTGAACAAATATCACAGAGAAATCTCTTGTAAACAGGAGGACATGACATTTTTACAAGCTGAGTTCAAGACACATGCTTAGTTATTTGCTTTGGAGTCCATAAACAAACTACAGAAGTTAGATAAAAGGTGTATTACCCCAGCCTATGCCCCTGGAGGGACCCATGCTCTGTACAGCTTGACCCAAGGTGTGCAGGCTCAGAACTGCTGTTGTATTGGCCCAGACCCTTCAGCTTTCCAGTAAATGCAGCATAGAAGACATCACCCTGAGCTCTCTGCACATTGTTCCTAGAAGCCACACAGCTCTGTGTCTGTGTGCAGGCAAACCAGCTTGTTTGCTTTTGCTCCCTGATGCAGTTTCTCCACCCAGGCAGATTCCTCATTCTGGTTGCAGACCCCTTGTGCAGATGAGTCTCTGATGCCACGTAGCACTATGTTGCCATTTTGTTCGGGGTAGAAGGGTAATTTATCAAGCAGAAAATATGCCTGTCAACCTGCACTCCTACTTCCTTTCCCTGGCCAGTCAATGAATGGCAAGTTACTGCTGTCACAAAGCTTCCCTCTTGAAAGTACTATGGCACTGTAGTGAAAAATTATGCTTGTCGGATGTGGTTGCTCAAAGTGTGCTCAAATAATGTTTCCCAGCTAAGTACCAGCGTTGCAGCTCCTCTGGGAACACCTCCTCTGTGACCTCGAACATCTTCCCACTGCTCTCTGTCCTGGCTGCCTCCCTTACTCTTCATACATCTTCCCTGTTTAGGGGTGAACCAGTTTCCATTAGAAATCTGTATAATCCTAGAGTAGTGACATACAGACTTTCAGTGGGGCCTCAGAGTGGTACCAAAGTAATGAATTTTTCAGTGTTACTGATGCTATTTATTAGGCTTGTATGTAAACCATCCACAGCAGCACTGGATGTTTCTACAGTGCGTATAAGACAAATAAACGCCTTTTGCTCTGCTGCAGGGCCTGTCAGCCCAGCCTCTACAGTGCCTTCAAAGACCAAGTACCTTCTGCAGAGTTTGCTGGAGGAGAAACCATTCCTTTGTCACCAATGTCATAACTCAGCATGGTTGATTTATTGCTTCCTGAGTCCCTCTCCCCAGTTCCACAGTGTTATCATAGGCTGGTGGTAGCGTGCGCTCTCCAGCAGGGTGACTTAAACCAGGACCAGTTCCTGTCATCTACGTCAAAAGGAACAAGATCAGGTTTTATTAGAAACAGCATGTGGACAGCCTGAGCAAAACCAGCACTGTGAGCACGCCTCTGCCACTGCTGGCAGGGAGGACAAGGCGTGCAGGGATGCTTGGCACACTCTCACAGGTTCTGGCTGAGCTGAGCAGGACACAGCTTCAGAGTCAGTCCAGTTCAGGACACAGACTGGGATTACATGATGCTCAGCATCATGAGTGAGTGGAGAGGGAGAAACAACCAACCATGGAAAGGATCAGACATTTTACCTTCATGTTCCTTTAGTGACAATAGACTTCTTTTCCCTTTATCTGGAAATCCCCAGAGGCGACATCTTCTTTTTTTTCACCCTGAAAATTTCCCTTGCTAAGTACCTGCCACTCTTCCATCACTAAAAAGAATTTTTTTTTTTTTTAAACAAAGATAGCTTTTAAAGAAAACAGAAAAGTATTTTTTATTAGGCAGCAAATCAACTTCCTAACAACTCCTAAATCAGATACTTTATAAAGCCATATTTTTCTTCACAGTACAGAACACATGATACATACCTGTGCAATAGCACCAGCAGCTTTTTATGTGAGGGGGTAACATTCAGTGCAAATGCAGGTAGAAAGCTGATCTCCAGCAGAAGAGCTGACAACTTACTGATACATATTGATCTCATTCTTACTAGGGTTTGTCTTCATGTTTCTCGAAGCAGATGTTTTTTTCTGATTGGGTGTGGAATGCGTATTTATTGGTCCCACTGCCCTAGGGACTTTCATTTTGGCAAGGAAAGTAAAGAAGATGCCAGCAGACAAGAGAGGGTCTAAAACCACTCCCGGTATATTTGAAGGGATGAGCAGCATAGTTAGCAAAGTTAAATGGTTTTATATGACATGTTTGTCTGCGATTGCAAAGGACTAGATTCAACATGCAAGAGATCTGTCCAGGCCTGGTTGCCAACTTGGGCATGTTATTTGGGCTTGGCTGTAAATGCAGCCCAGAGAGTATCTCTCCATGCTGCTGTCTGCCACCAACCTGCTTGGGCAAGTCACTTCCCTACTCAGAGATGCTCAAAGAGGAAGTTATATTTGCTTTGGTTGAACTTTTATAAACTAGTCTGAGCTGGTGTATTGACAGTTCTGTTCCAGTGTATTTCAGTGTGACCTGTCTCAGAGGGACATCCACACAAGGGGCTGAGACACTTTGACCTCAAGTGTTAAGTGGCACCTTAGGTTAAAGTGGTGATGGTGGAGACAAACTCTTCAAAGCCAAATCTTTCCTACCTAGATGCCATCCACTGAGCTGAGCTATTGTGTATGGGGCAACTCCCCAGAGAGACTTTGCCAGAGTTAGGCTTTCCCTAAATATTTTTAGGGTTGATACTATAAATCCCAGACTTTCCCTCTTGCTGCTGCTTCTTATCTCCTTAAATCATGCATAGTAGCAGCTGCTTGGCTCTACCTCTGACTTCTTCCTCCAAAGGGAAGGGAAATTATTTTGAAATTTAATCCCTTTCCTCTTTTTTTTTGGCTGGGAAAGACCTGACCTGCAAAATGTGGGCCATTGAGTAACTCCACCTTTCTGGTACCTCAAAACTCCAGCCCTGCCATGGGGTCAGGGGCAGGATGATAAGGTGTGTCACTCCTGCTAGGTCCCTGCAGAGCACAGTCAAGGCAGTGCTCATTTGGGCACACAGCCACATGGGCTGCCTGCCTTATACAGCCCTGAGCCCGCAGAGCCAGGAGCAATGGCAGGAGACAGCTATTCACTAGCTCTCCATATTTGCAGAAGGCAAGCAGGCTCCTTATCTGGGACATTCTGTCACAACCCCTTGCAGGCTAACTAGGTGGCTGCACCACAAGCATGCATGGAGGATGGTCACTGCTGCACAGCCTTGTTTTCTTCACCTCTGCCCCAATCCCTTCCAGAGGCCCAAGAGCAGTGCAAGCTCTCAGCACTGGGACTCTCAGGCCAGGCTAGGAAGCTCTGGTTTTTATTCTTGAGGCTTCAAGGAGTTCTGGGGTTTTGGAGGATTCAGAACACGCATCAGAGCTTGGCCTGCTGTGTCAAGCCCACTGCATCATTCTGGACATCAAGGCAGGTGCTCAGGTGTTGGGCCACTGTGGCTTATTCCTTTTGCTGTCAAATTATTTACGATTCGTGTGTTGCCATGACATCGACCCCATTAAAAACCTGGGCTAGTGACCCAGTTTTTCTTCCACCAAAGCACCTGGCAAAACGCCTGGATGCCTCTCTCCCTTTCACCAGTGCCCCACATGCTGATAGTGCAGCTTGCCATCAGCCCCTTCCTCAGAGTCCAGGGCCCTGACTCAGGGGCTAGTGGCTTGTGAGGGTGGCTCACATGGCTTGCACTGCCTGCAAGACTGAGAGAAGAGACCACTGCTGAGTGGCTCTCATAGCATGCTTGGGAAGGAGTTTGTGTGCCTCATGTGAACACTTGTATGGGTTGGTGTACAGACTCGACAGGGTATGGTTGTGGGTGGGAGTACAGGGGCATTTTTGAAGTTCCTTCTGCTACTGTTTGTTCAGCTCATTCAAGAGCTAAATCACAAGGGGATAATTTGCAAATAGCAACTGTATGTTAAATACTAATTTGTATGTACATGTTTAGGTTCCTTTCCAAAGTCCATTTATCATCTCAGTCCCCCTGCATCTGCTGCTATGAGGCTTTCTGCCAACTCAGCAGATCGGGAACTCCAACTAACCCTGCTTGCACTTGTCTTGCTCCCAGCACCTCCAGGTGAGAACTGAACATGGCAGGGTCTGCCATGTGATGAGCCATACCACTGCTCAGAACATGTTAGTGTTTCTATCCAACAGAAAATGCTAAACATGTAGAGTTTATCTGGGCTTGCTGGAGTCTGTACCCATCTTCTATTGTCACTGTTCTAAATTTGGAAAAGCAGGCCAGAAAGTTAAGCAGGTAGAAACCATCAATTTCTCAAGACAGATTGTGGATTTGCAGCTCTCCTTCTTTCCACTGGAGCTCCCACCAAAAAGCATGACTCCATGTCATACGCAACAGAAGCCCAGAGACAGTCATTTGCCCAGAGATCTTAGGTGCTGGTTATATCTGGACCACTATCTAGTCTGGGCAGGTCTAAAACTAACCATGAGAAGCAATAGCCCTACTATAAAACAGATGGAGATGAATTTAATACTATTTCCTATAAACCATTTAGGATCAAATCAAAACAGTCCCTGCTGTCTGTGGGCATGCAGGTGGTGAAATCGCCACCACCACCAGCCGCATGAAGGAGGTCAATACAGCTGAGCCCAGAGCCCATTTTCTTGGGAGACTGGCATTGTATGTGAACTGGAATTTCCTGTAAACCAAGTGCCCCTGCAATAGAAAGAAATGTCCAGGAAACAGCTGTGCACATGCAAAGCACTTTTACTACTTGCCTGATGTTTTCCTCAGCATCACGTTTTCATAATTTTTTTTACATGCTTAAATCCTGTGCAAACAACCTTTTTCTCACCAGCTTCCTGTATGACAGTAGCCAAGAGAAACAGCTTCATTTGGGGTGATCCATTTAAGCCACACACCATATTGTCTGGGAGAATGGGGACCTGGGATTATTCAGTGGAGGTTGAAAATGTTAATATTTTATCAGCCACAGAGTAAACAGATAAAGCGGAAACCACTTTATATTTTTCTGAAATGTTAATAATGGGCTGATAATCTCCAAAGCCTCCATACTTCCTGTGATTCAAAAGGGACTGCATGTACTCAACATTCACAGTGTGGTTCTGGCACAAGTTACACACCCTCTCCAAGAAAGGATGTCGTTGGTCTGGATGGGAACATGGCACAGAAACTAAAAAGCTGGTTTCTGCAGTTTCTTAATGGAAATTGGAGGGACAGAGGGAAAAGTAGAGAAGGTGACTGGCAACCCTAGATACCTGACTGGAGCTTGACCTACACATCTCCTTAGACCTGGGACCCAGCAGCACTAGTTTGAAGCCTAGAAAGACCTGTAAGTGGCTTGGCGCTGTGTAAAGATTATCTTTTTATCTTTAATTGTTGAATTGTGGAAGGACTTGAAGATTTGGGTCAATCCTGAGTTATTAGAATGAGATTCACAATGAGGCCCGTGCAAAGGGCATCCCCTAATTGTGGAAAATAGGTTTTGCCAACCTAATGTTGTATTGTTTCTTGACGGAATTACAACCTTCATTAATAAAAATACTTGTGTTGCTACAATACAGAGAGTTTCCTGTAAGGCATAAGGTTTATCTGCAAGACATTCTGATAAAAATAGTAAGCACTCTGCATTTCTTGAGTTGATCACAATTAGGGAGCTGATAGAACACAACACAATATAAATGAGGAACTGTGATGAAATGGGGCTGTTTCTGGCGGCACCTGAGCAGGCACTGCTTTTGACCAGATGCTAGCCAGTTTCTTTCTTCAGGACATTGAATCAAATGCAAATTTAAGTAGGGATAACACCTAGAACTGTCTCAACAAGTGAATGTGGTAGTTGATAACAAGGATGCAGGGCAGCTCCATAGACTGCTGTGGAGCTCTGGCTTGTTTGATCAATATGCACTTGAATTTGACCAGATGAAAAGAAGAAATAGCCAGTGTGAAACTGGTGGTCCCATTTCTAAGATGTGAAGCCCTAAAAATATTAGAAGGAACCTGGGGAGCAAGAAAACATCATCCCAGAACTATGGCTAAGAACATTTGAACTCAAAAAAAAGAGACCACTGGGGGGATGAAAATATTTTATTTGCCTGAGGAATTAGTGAGATCACTGCAAGAATATTCTGCCCTGCTCTTGGACCTACCCTCCAAAAAGATGCAGAAAAAATTGGGATGCGCTGAAAAATCTCTATCTAAATGAGACAAGGTTTGGAAACTACTGCAGATAATAAAAGGCTTATGCAATGTAATCTATGTAGTTCATTGAGGAAAAGCTGAGAACAGACTTTGAGGAAAGCTGCAACATTTTCTGTGTTCATTTTTGCTTGGAGTGAACCCAAACTTTAAAGCCTGACATCTTTCATGAAATGGATCTCCTGCTCTCTGAGCTGTTCTCATCACAGTGATCCTAAGCTCTAATGAATTCTATGCCAAAGGTAACATGAAGCTGAATTTTAACTGAAGATTGATTACGTTTCTTTCTAGGCAAATCATTTGCTGGTGCGTACACACACCCTGATGTCATGAACAATTTCTTCTTGCACCCAGAGAGGCCATGTGGCTGAGAGGTGGTTAGAGAAGGCGAGGACTAAGCCATGAGCATCCTGGGCTCTAATCCCACCTAAGCCCCTGCCCAACATTTTGAACCTGAGCAAGTCATTTAACCCCTCAGCCTCCAGTCCAGCTGCAGAACTGTGCAAAATCAAAATCTTGCTGAAAAACAGATGTTGCATCTTGGCTGAGCTTTACATCTCTACAAAGTAACTCAATCAAAAGACCTGCTGGGGAATGCAGGCAAGCGGGTGGATGGAGACTGATGCAAATACTGTAAATTCACACAATTCACATGGATTCTTAGGTATAAAGGGGGAGCAGATTTTCCCTGATGATCAGTTTATCCCAGTAGCATCCCCAACATCAAATTCACAGTGATAGAACATACAGTGCTGCCAGCAGCCAGGCTTTAATTTTGTGGATTGACAGTCTCAGCAGTGCCACTGCCCAAAGTAGGTGTGGTGGGCACTTTCTTGCTACCATCTGGTTTGGAGCAGATCAGTGAGCCCTGCTACTGGAAAGCCCTCTGTTTTAGTTCATATTTATTCATGTGCTCGTTTTTCTTGTTTGGTGAATGTTACGTGTCAATATTTAGTCATTGCTTTGGAAACAGCAACACACATGCAAAGGGAAAGAAAAAAAATCAGACAGTATTTTAATGGACAACCAATTTGGCTGTGTTTGCCCATTTGACTCAGGAATGTGAGTTTGTTTTGCCCATGTGCCTGCAAAAGGAAACAGGAATTGAAAAGGGAAGTGGTACCAAACTGTTTACTTGAAACTCTGGGCAAGAGTGGGAGCCAGAACATCTGGGAATCTCATCAGGCATCCTCTGTGCATGCACAGCTCTCTGGAAGAGCCTGGGGCCAATGCTGCAACAGAGTTGTTGTGTTTTCAACCACCTCCACTTCTCTCCAGGGCTTGTGGGGTAGCCTGAGCTCCTCTCAGAGGAGTTCACTAATGGTGGGCAGTGAGGACCAGAGACACATGCAGGAATCTGAGGCTCACTAGGTTGGACATGGAAGAATACAGCATCTCTCACTCATACATACAGCTCCTCTGCTTTCGGGTGGGTGATATCTGCAGGGATGAACTGGTGTAATGTAAACACTTCCTAGGTTAGATGCTGAAGGGCAATACAGAGGAGCTGTGACCATTAACATCAGCTTATGAGTCTACCCTGCCCTCTTGCTTCAATGCATGTGATACTTTTGGGCTGTGTGTCTCCTGAGAGTGTTTCCAATCAAGGCTATGTAACTCCAAGCGGTGCAGGAGGGATCTCTGCATCCCTCAGCAGCAAAAAGGCAATGGAGCTCTGGGGCTTCTGACCTTCCCATTCATATTGAACTTGCATTGAAAAAGCAGGTACAACAAAAAGATAATACTGAAAAAACTTTTGCTGTTAAACCTACAAAACACTGGTTAACGATGAAGTACCAGTTAGTAATATAAAAAAACTTTCCAGCACTTTTTAAGCTTCATTTAAATTGCTGCTGATAATATGTATCTGTTGCATAATAAAACCTAAATGACATTGGGATTTTAATTACAGGAAAGGGCATGGGAAAAGTCTATCAGTTTTATATTTGACTTATACTCAATTTGACAAAAAAGAAAAACACAAAACTCAAACGAAAATGTGACTGTGATCTCCAAGGAATATTAGTTGCTTCATATATACCAAAAAATTAGAGGAAGTATCTTTTGCTTCTGTTGTTGAAAGTGTAAGAGAGGGATATCTCACTGTGATTTGGAGGAAGAGCCATCAATACAGTGAAGAGTAGTTATTATCTGTTGCACTTGGCAATGGGTACATCCTGAATAAAGACACAGGGATGTGCATGCAGAAACCTGAGAAAAAGTCTAACCTGAAAGAAAGGTCAGCTTGTGCTGCCAGTTAGGGCTGCAGGGTTTGTTCTGCTCAGATTCTAGTCTTTCAGTATGACATTACCCTTTGTCAAAAAACGCCAAGACTCAGTGAAACCCCAGAGAAAGGGGAGACTGCAACAACCCCCAGGCTTTGGCAATAGTTATAGAAAATATGTATGTGTGTGTGTGTGTGTATTCAGACCCTTGACTGAAAAAGAAAAATGGCATTAAGTTGGCACAAGTAAGGAATTTTATATCTGTCAGATTTTGCACAGGTCTGTAAATGGCAGAAACTTTCAACTTCTGCCAGAAAAGCATCTGGGTTCCCACATACAAAGCCAGAAATGATAAATCTAGACCAAATACAAGAATTTGGGGTTTATGTCAGTACAGTTGCTCTGGATACAAGAGCTGACTAAATTTGCTAAGACTTGATATAATCTAAAATGGAAATAATTATTGGTATGGAGAGTCATCTCTTACATTTCTGCACTCAGATCAGCCTGTAGTGTATAAGTACCAACATAAGACCCTTCATGAGATATCAAACTCATTGACTTATAATCATCCCTGTTTGGGAAGTCTAATTTGACCTCTCAGTATCTGTAATGTTTGAACTGGAGATCAGGCACCATTAAGCACAAGGGAAAGGTGATTTGCAGTTTTGTCCTCCCCCTGCAAGTGCTCTCCAGATTCACAGGATGGTATTTGTGCATTTTCTGCCTTCTCATGTGGGTAGAGACTAGCCTCCCTGTTTCGGCAAAGTTTGAGATGCAAACCCCAGTCATCATTAAAGCTGACCTGTTGTCTTCAGCCCTGCAGTGCACGGGGCCTTTGATGCAAGGTCTGAGCTCCACTGAACAAACTCCACCCATGGGCTTTAGAAAAGCCAGGACTCCATGCTCCAATTGTCTTTATTGAAATGGATCTTACTTTATATAGTAAATACGTAATTTATATATGACACTTTGAACTCTTCATTTCAAGTACAGATGCTTATGAGTAAACATTTTGTCTCACTGCCAGATCTGTGAGTTTAGACTAGTATGGAGGGATGTAAGTAAGGATCTGTCTGACTCACAGAAACATTTATATTTATCAAATAAGCAACATGGAAGCCCAGTATTCAAAATTGGGTACTGTTGAGTGCTGAGAGTAGTTTTCTGTAACAGGAAGTTTCAGGTTTGCCAAACCAAGGAAGCTGTCTGGAGCTTATCTCATCTGTCTGATCATATTTTTACTAAAAAAGGCATGATTCTTCTTTGTCAGCTCATGCCATGGCATAGACCTCCACAGAGGCTCCGAGTGATGCTCATCAAAGTGAATGTAGAGAGTTGTGGCTTGATGTGGCTTTGTGTTTGTATTAAGCACTGCTATAGGTGATGCCTGTTGAAAACTTACGCAGGCTTTCCAGAAGTGTAAGCCCTTTTCTTAATCCTAAATTCCTAAGCAGAACCTTTGCCTCTCGCTGATGTTACCCAGACAAATCTCTGACTGTGGATTATTTGCAAAAGATGGTGTGTGATTTGCCACCTTAGGCCCACATAGGTGTTTTACTCTGCTTGGCCAGGGGCATTGTTTCAAAAGGGAGGATATCCAGAATTGTTTGCTAATAAAAGCCATTGATAATCATGTGTGTAAAGTTCATGAATTTCCTGACACTTGCCAGTGTTTTCACGTTAAGCCAGAGGCTGTCCAAATTCTTGTAAGTAATAAATCACATGCCTCACCCTCCACACAACAGCAGAGCCAAGTTTATTGAATAAAATACTCACACGGTGCCTATTCATCTCCTTGTGGTTAGGATCCATTCAGGTGAGCACAGGCATCCAGTTAGTAGCTGGCGTGCTGTTTGCTGGCTCAGGTGGAGGCAGCCTGAGGTTTCCACTTATCATACCTTCTGATGCCCAAGTATCAATGGTTACCTTCATGCCCTTGAAAGTGGGTTATGTACAGGTCAGAAAGAAACCAACAACCAACCTAAAGCTGCTTTCTGTACCTGCCAGAGGTGGATTTAGTCCACTCCTCTGCTTGCAAATTGCTATCACCAGACCGTTCATCTCGGGCTGTAAGTCCTCTAGTCTTTTTGCAACTCTGTGTGCAAACTGCCTGCTGCATCCCATAAAGCAGACTGTCACAATAAATATTTAACAAGAATATTATTGTCATTGGCTAGAAAGAAAGATGCTGTCTAAATGATTGTTTTCCTTGAGTATTTTAACAGAAGTTTCAGTTCAGTGTGAAGAGCAGCTTTGCCTCCTTTTATAAGAATTGGCAGGAAGAGGTAATATTTTAGCTGACGCGTAATCTATCTTGACTCTATTGCTTTTTTATTGTTTGTCAGAAAGGCCCTGGGGGTAAACATTATTTCTTTGTCTGTTTGGGCCCTGGCTTTGTGCCAAGGACACATTTCTCACACCAAGCATGTTTCTGCATACCGGTGGGGGATAGACTGGGTGAGGACAAATTACCAGCTCTGCACATAGGCCTCTCAGGTGCCATTTACACATCTGTGAAGAGGTCATGGGAGTCAGAGACTGTGAGAGGGAACAGGCTGCAGGGAGCTTCCCAAGCTCCTCTGGAAGTTGTCAGCTGGCGATTTCAGTACAGCATCTCACACCTTGCTCCCAACACTTGTGGCTGAAGAGCTGCAAACCACTCATCCAACACTTAGGGAGGCCAGCAAGCCAGACAGATACTCTTGCTGTGTGTATAGATGAGCCCAGGCAATGACTTAGCAGTGATTTGCTGATTCAGGTGAAACAAATTCCCTCACTTGATATCCTGCAGCATTTGATAAAGAGCAAGCTGACATGTTCTCCGCAAAGCTCTTGAGCTTTACAGTTTGGATGGAGAGCTCATTTCCCTAGATGCCAGCTCTGGAGTCAGTTTTCCTGGGACTCCAAACACAGAGCAATTGCCTAGCATGTTTGTTATCATCTGCACCTAATAAAAGCTTACAATTTTATGTCCTCTTCTGTCCCACCATCTCTCTATCATCTCCTCTGTGAGTTGTTGAGATGTTAAGTCTGTGCTTTTCTAGCCTCTTCAGTCCCTGGGGCTTGTATGGGCAACTCTCTCTCACACTAAATGTGAACAACTCCAAGGCACAAGATTTCCCACTCAGGAGATTACTATGGTTCTACTGCTGAAATGCAGCCCAGTCCTCATCTGCTGCTGCTCCTGCCACTGAGGTAGAGACTGTTTGGCCTGATTTGACCAATGTAAATACTTCCTTTCTATGTTTGAAAACAAGCTGCTTCTTGATTTTAAGATGATTTCTAGCCAAGGTTTTGTTTATTCCTATTGCCAAAACCAGGTTAGTTCCTGACATCATCCACTGGACTCATTGGTATTAAAGCCCTTACACTTGGTCTCAACATCTGCTGTGCACAGCACAGTATCATACAGATGCGGGCAGAAATCCCAAACAACAAGTCCTCAAGAAGGTGACAACTGCCCAACCTTCTTTCTCTGTAGACACTTGATCTCTATACAGCAGAAAACCTAGAGCAGTGGTCTGCTCTTACTGAAATGTGGGATATTAACTGTTGATAGTTATAGCTCTGCATTCTCTTTTCAAGAGAACTGTGTCTAAGAAAAGCAATGAATAACTAGGGGTTGTCAGTGAAATCCTGGGTTTTCAGCAAGGTCAAGGTCTTTCAACCAGATCAGAGGCCCCAGGTATCCACAGCCTTTCAAGGTTTCTTTGCCAACCAGTGAGAGCCTTTCTGTTCAATGAGCTCAACAGAATTTGAAGAGGAGCCAGTGTATCAAAACTTTCCAGTTTAGCTCTCAAAGTTCATCTAGGTTGGCAATATGGAGAGACCTTAGAATGCTCCTTCTGCTCAGCAAAGGGATCCAACAGCCCCAGGTGGGTACTGCTGGATGGGTAGGCAAGAGAAGCATGCTCTTTGCCCCTGCTGACCTTCTCCTGAGATAAGCAAGATCCATGTGTTCAAACAGCTGAAAGAGTATTCCCTAAGAAAACCAGTCAAGGAAAGAGCCCATCTGTTTGTGTATGATTTCTTCACCAAACCAACCCCTGTTGCAAAACTGGTTAGAGGTTTGTATCTCCTGGACACCCTGTGCTTTATGCTACTTCACCTTGTAGGAGTAAGCTAGCCTCAGAGCAGTCCCACTTTACAAAATAGAAGTGCTTTGCTGAACATGAGACTATGTATTCTTCATTGAAAGCAGGCAGTGATGAGAGTTAGCAGGAAATGGGCCTTTAGATCAGGGGGGTT
>JAAGNO010027350.1:0-11307 GCA_033439905.1 Ceryle rudis
CTGGCGGCGCCGGCCCGGCCGTGGGAAGAGGAGGGGCGGCGGCAGCGGGGCGGGCAGCCCGGCCCAGCCCGGTCCTGTCCCGGTCTTCCCTCTGGTGCAGCCGCCGGGACTGCGGGGGAGGGGTGAGGCCACGGGAGCGGAACCCCCATCCCTATCCGCGGGGCCTTCCGTGAGGCGAACCCGCCCTCCCGTGGCAGCGGCGAGCGGCGCCGGGCGAGCCCGGCCGGATCCCCGCAGCAGCAGCAGCAGCAGCAGCAGCTCTCTCGCCAGGTCGGTGCCTGCCCCGCTCGGGTGCATCTCTTCCTCTCCCGGGGCCGAACCCGCTTTTCCGTGTGCGCGGAGCCGGGGAGCCCGCTGCCTTTTCTTAAAGCCCCGTTAATAGCGTCATTCCCTTAACGCCCCCGCTTCTCCTGCCAGGACCAAGTGCTGTCCCCTTCTGGGGTGCGCACCCGCGGGGCAGCCGCGCTCTGCTGGAAGCCACAAGCAGCTGCTGCCTCTGGGAGCCGCCTTCCCTCGAGGGATGGAGCTCCCCGGGGGCTGCGGTGCCTGCTGGGCTCCCCTGGAGAAAGGTCCTTCCGTCGGGGGTTGGGGGTTCATTTATAAGCTCAACTGGACGGGCTGCGTCAGAATGGGGCTTGGTTTTGATGTAAAATTTGGTGATCAGCTCTGAAGAGGCAGCATTGAGTCAGGAGTGTGTACAGCTGCGCTCAGAGAATCACCGAAGACAAAATACCACGGCTGGGTTAGTATTGGGAAGTTCTTGAGGAAGCCCTGAATTCCTCCTTGGTTTAGCTCCTCTTCCCCCTACCAAGAGTTAATTAAATTATGAATATTCTACAACTGAACAATCCTTTTGGGTTTCAAGCTGTTATCAACCACTACTGAACGGTGCAGGTTCTGAGTGCCCCCCTTCCTGGCGGGTTCTGCCAAGAGCACGCATCTGAGAGCTTTACGTGTTACCAGCAACATCTCGTTATGTGACATCCAGGAAGACACCGCAGCAGCCAGAACGCGAGGATGTCCTGGGCAGCTGGAGAGACAGAGGAGCTGTGGCAAGTCTCCCAGCTTCCAGGCTTTTCCTCATCTGCAGTGCAAAGCCAATTCTTCATGATGTAGATTTTGCTTTTAAACCATCGACTTTTTCTTTTTGCACGCTTTTACTCCACAATAAGGTATTAAAATAAGAAAAAGAGTGTTTAAACAGGAGTCTACTGACCTGGAGTCCGGTCAACATACTGGTTCCTTATTACTAAGTATCTGGTACTGTAATGGTTTTATTTCTAGCTAGAAAATGGCTTTATTTCTAGCTAGAAAAACACGAAACCATTTCAGAAAGGTATGATGTCAGGGTTCCTAGCAAACTGTTCCATGACAATAATACCTTTGCTATAACTTTTCCAGATGGTACTATATGGTATTTGGGCAGTAATCTAAGAAAGAATATGAGGTTACAGCCAAGGAATTGTTATAGGAACATAAATCAGCTTTTAATCGAGATCAAACGCTGACACCTTTGCCTTTCGCCTTCCCAGCGACGGCAGGAGGATTTCAGGTTCTGTGGCCGATACATTTAGTTGATGGCATCCAGTTGGTCTGGTCACTCTTGGAGTTGCTGAGTTTGGTGGTCGGGCTCATCCAGGGACAGAATAT
This sequence comes from Ceryle rudis, assembly GCA_033439905.1. NCBI lineage: Eukaryota > Metazoa > Chordata > Aves > Coraciiformes > Cerylidae > Ceryle > Ceryle rudis. The sequence goes on from JAAGNO010027350.1 coordinate 1,651, forward strand.
TTTGCTGGGGGCTTAAGGAAAAATAACAATTACTATAAGATGAAAAATACAGCCACGAGGCCTGGCAACACGAACGTTATTCTGCTGCGTAAATGTTAAATAATAACAACCCGAGAACATCCACTTGCTTGAAATGTGTGAAGTGTGTTCTGTGGCAGGAGGCCAAAGCTCAAGCCTTCAGCCATCTGGGAAGTGTAAGTGGCCTGGCTAATTCTTACTGCTTTTTAAAGTGTTTGGGTTTCTGTAATAGCTGCAGGGTTTTGGAGCAGGGAGTAGCACTGGGTCAGGTGGTTGAGTCTGAATGGCCTTGTTTAGACTCCCTGCTGCGTAGACCTTGATCTTGTAAGAGAACTTTTCCATGCATGAGTCCAGCTGCAGTTAGGATATTCAGACGTGGTTTTAAATACCACGTTAAAGCCGATTTTTCAGACGTGGCTTTAAAATGCCGTGTTCCATTTTTAATTCTTTACATCGGATACGTTTTACGTCTCTTGAAATGAGCATTTTGGGGTGAAGCTTAATAAAACGTGTAGGGTTTTTGTTACAACGTTTCATGAATGTTTGAAACGTCATGCCTAAACCCTGCCTCTTAAGTAGCACGTGTGCTTTGATGGTGCTCTTTTTAATGGGTGGCAAACCCCTGCTGAGCTGCAGAGTACCAGCACGGGCAAACTTGCTTGAAACATTACTCCCAAGTATTATTTTTTTTTTTCTTTTAACTTCAAAAATTATTTTCAAAGGTGGCTCAAAGTCTAATAACTTCACCAGAATAAACTGAGTATCTCTAATAGGTTAAAGTGAATTCTCAGCATATGAATAAGTGTTCTCATTTTATCGTTCAATTGGTTTAGGTCCAGTGATGACAGTTCTCCTGAGAAGGAGCCGGTTTCTGCAGAGAACTTGGTCCGGCAATTAACACCGCAGATACCTGAAGTCTCACGAGCAGAAAAAGTCGGTTTCTTGACGCCAAGCAAAGCGAGTCCCAGCTTCACAGTGAGTGATGCTCTATCAAATCAAACTTTGTGAAACTTCACATTTGAGAATAGTTTGGTGTGTAATGAGGGTGATTCCAACCTGTTAATGCTGCAGACAGGGTATCTTGTCAGTCCTTCCAAGCCCTGTACCCATGTGTGTGGAGTGAACAACAGCAAAAATCCCACCCATGGTCATCAGGCCTTTGGGGGTGGTTGTCTGTGAGATGGTGCATAGCTTTATTCATGGCTGGAGGGCTGCTCTTCCACCTCAGTGCTGCTTCATCCTGTCCCCTGAATTCACCGCGCGTCTGAGATTGTTCCCAACGGCCTTGAACGTTTTCTCCATCTTTCTTGTTCCTGGTTCTACATCTGGCTTTAAATACCGAGCAGGTGAACCCACTAGGATAGTACTTATTTTGTTGGGATTTTGTTTTTTAAACAGTGCGTTTGCCCTGACTTTTTTTCCCCTAAGAGCTAGGTGATCTTAGAACTCCTCTGTGGTAAGGAATTATTGACCTGCGGAGGACTTAATATCATCAGGATGAGTAGGATGATCCTCTGGGTTTTGCCAGCAGAAAGGTTCCAGGGATAGTAGTAGATGATTCTGCATTATAATTAAAATTTTCCTCATTTCTGTAGTGGTTAGCTTTCTAAGTAAATGCTAAAATTTCAAACAGGATGGATATTTCAGCAGGAAGAACAACAAAAATACCCGGATTTATTATAACTGGCTACAAGAAAATACTTTCAAAGGTCAAACTCAACCCTCCCTTGCTTCCAAATTTAAGCTGTATCGTCCTATTACATTTCATTCTGGGGATTTTGGGGGTAGGAGTGCCCTGCATTTGCCTTCTGCAAGTTTCTTAAGCTTCCCTCTGGAGTATTAAATAACGCAACCTATGTGGAATTGCTGGTTAGTCTGATGGGCTAGATTCAAGCAGACCTTAGAGCTCGTCTGGAATCCGAGTCCTCAGTGATTTCTTTTTCATAACGTTGTCGTGAAATTAGTTGTATAGAAAGCAACGTTACAGTTTCGTTTTGTGAGTAGAGTGTTCAGAATCTGGGCTAGTACTGTTAAAGAAAGTATAGTTACTTTCTTGGCATAACATTGAAAATCAGAGTTTTGGTCTTAAGGGCAAATAAATTGCTTGGTTTACTTCACCCTGTAGCCGATCGCTGGCACCTCGGTGTAACTGGGAGTCTCAAACACAACCTCAGACTAAAACACACGGGTGATCTAACTCTGGAGCCTTGCATATTTGTCGAGAGCTCATGAACGCGATGGACCACAAAATAGTTTTCTTTCTTGGAAGGTTAACTTCAGTAAGCAATCAATATAAGCGAGCATCGTACGGTTAACGTCTTATTCACGCAGCCTATATTTATTTCGTTGAATTTGGCAGGTTTGTTTATGAGATTGGAAAGCACTGTGCTATCAAGCACCCGTCTGGATGCAGAGGCCTTTTCACAGAGGATATTCGGCATCGGTAAACGGATTTGGGGATTTGCATGGGGTAAAAATGGAGGCAGAAATAAACTTCTGAAATCGAATCTCCGTCCCGGAATGATGGCTTCTCGGCTGTATGCAGACGCTTTCAATAGCTCCCCGATAGAGAACTGGAGATTGTGCATAAATGGAACACCGTGGATTTGGCATCTCCTCGAAGAATGTGCGGAGAACGCGTGGGAGTACTGGAGCGTTGTCACAGGACTGCTTTCCATTGTCTGTTTTCTGTTTGCTGCGCTACCGTAAGTTTAAAGTCTTAAGCAGTCCTCAAATTCCAACGTGAGTAATCTTGCCCGAAGCCTTTTTCAAAAGCTGCCTTTTTTTTTGTTGTTTTTTTTTTTTTAATTATTTTTATTTTTATCTTGGATATGTTTCTGTATCTGCACAAGACAGATCCAATATGCCAGAGAAGCATGTTGTTCCTGTTTGCAAAAATATTTGGTGGTTGACAAATGAGCTTGATGTACTGTTCCGTTGTACTGGCTTGACACTAATCTCTGCCACTTAGAGCAAATGAGAATAAATCACCTCTCCTCTCTTATCTCCTCCACCCTCAGCTGCGTGTGCACGCGCAGGAGGCACGCTTGCTGCAGAAGCTGGCTCAGGGTTTATTTAAACCACACGCTGTGTCTCCAGTGCTGTTGTGCTGGCTCCTGCCAATTAAATTGGGATTGGGAAGAGGTCAGGGCAGAAGCGGTGCGCGAGTCTGCGCTTCGGTGGCGCTAAATCCGTTGCCGTTTGGTCACTGGCGCTGGCTTCAGGTTTCAAATACGTAGGTAGGAGATGACAAAGGAAAAGTAGAAACGCTCCCCGCAGGCCAAAATGCCTGAAACAAAATGGGATTGACTCCAAAGTCCGTCCCCATAAGTGGGATATAATTTACCGAGCTAATCAAAGGGCTGTGGAAATGGAGCAGAATAAACCCACTCTTAGTAAGCCGTTGGGCTTCAGAAGTATTAGTTGAAATATTAGTTGAAAGAGGGCTTTCCATTAAGACTGTCATGTTAGTGAGCGTGGAATTCATCGAGATAGTCTAATGGAGTCACGTTTGGGATCGCTTCATAGTCCCCGTTGTGAACCTGAGTAACAGCTCTCCAGTTCAGAGCCGCGAGCGTAGTTGTCAACTCCTTTAGAAGCTTTGTTCGTTCTTAGCCCTTCTATTTTTAATAACAGTGGTTTTCTTATTTCAGTATTTTAAAGGCCAGTATTTACAGCAGATGAATATAAAAAGCTTACAGCATAGTTCTGGCATCCAGAAAATGGTATTTCAGTGCAGGCCACACAAAAGGAGCATGTGCAAGCGGTAATGAGGTTGTGATTTGAGCCTTTTGTTAAGTTAGAGTAAGACGTGGTGAGCTATAGTGATACTGAGGAGTTCTTCTTCAAAAGGTAAGTGGAGTGTTGCTGCGACAGGTCTCTTGTGGTTAGAGTTTGAATCTTTTTTAATTCAGATTTTGAAAAATGTACTTCTGAGCTTATTAAAGATCTCTCTGTTGTGTTTGGTCTTTTTTTTTTTTTATTGCTTATGCTATTTTACAATTGCTTCTGGAATTTGTGCCAGTCAAATTTACGTTGCCTGTCAGAATGGAAGAGTGGATCAAGCGCTTTCTCTGGGCTTTCTGCTGTGTTGGATGGCTGGAGATCTTACAAATTTCCTAGGCTGCTATTTAACCAATCAACTGCCAATTCAGGTAATCTGTCAGTATTCCTACTTTTTGATTTATCCTTTTCAAACCGCCTCTTTAAACTCTATGGTAGCGTAATATTGCACAGCAAAGCACGTACTGGGAAAGAACAGTTTTGTGTTCTGTTTGCTGATTGACCATCTATAAAATAAGTGGTAGTTTCCCAGATATTTCCATTGATACTTTTCTGTGTTGTAGGAACCATTTCACACTTGTAATGAACGCTCAGAGAGCCTCTCTGGGTGTTAAATGATGAATGAAGTGGGGAATGTTTTGTTTGAGCTTCCGCTTCAGAGCAAACAGGGCTGGAAGGGGCTGGGAGGAAGGTGTGTTGTTTAGCTTGTAATAGAACAAGCTGGTTTGGGGCAGCTACTCCTTAAACTTCCTCTTGGTTTTTCTCTTTTTTTTTTCATTATTTTTTGATAAAACTATTAACAGGGAAGTGCTAGTTCAAAGCTGTTAACATCTGACTAATTTGAAAATATATTTTCTTCATTAAAGGGAGGGTTTCTCTGAAGGGAACAAGTGTTTTCAGCAATGCATTAATTGCATCTGAAACTTTCTTACCTGCAGTTCTTGTTTTGGACTCTGAAAGAAGAGGAGCTCTGTGTCAGCCACCTGCAAAAGTTCTCACAAGCTGGAGAGGGACCCAAGGGTGGACAGAGTTGTCTTCTCTTTTATGACTTAATGTGTAGGGCTCACCATTCCATCTCCCCATGATGAAAAGGGGAAGAGAGAACGTTGGGTTTGTCTTACATTGTAAGAGGCACTGAGTAATCATAGAATACCAGGTTGGAAGGGACCTCAAGGATCATCTAGTCCAACCTTTTGAAGTCAGCTATATGTGTATATATATATATAAAATTTAAATGAGCTGGCCCAGCACCCTGTCAAGCTGAGTCTTAAAACTGCCCACTGTAGGGAAACCACCCCATCCCTTGGGAGATAATTCCAATGTCTAATTGCTCTCATGACGAAAATTTTTCCTTCTGGAGTCCAACTGGAATCTCCAGAAGAAAATCAGTAAGAAGATCAGTAAGATCAGCAGCGTCCAAAGTGCTGGGGACCTGGGTGGAACAGGCTTAAGCAAGTCCCTGTTGCATAAGGTTCACACTGCCTTCATCTGCAGGATCTAACCTGTTTCGTGCTGGAATTGCTTTTTTCTTGTTTGGTTTGTTGGTTTTTTTTCGGTTTTTTTTGGCAGTGCTTTAGTATTTGTCATTCCCATTATGATTATGAAGCAAAATTTCCATGCAGTTAAGTGAAGGTATTTTGAACTGTTTGTACACTGAACCAGCAAATGTATCTTCTCTTTCAGATTGTCACTGCCATTTTTTATGTTAACATGGATGTAATTATGATTTCACAGTTTGTCTACTATAAGCTCAAGAATCAGAAGATGACAAAATGTAAGGTTTTTCAACAATTAGAATGTTCCCCATAATGTAGCACACTTTTTACTTGATAATTTCTACAGCATTTAAATATATATATATTTACTTATTTATTTTTTTTCTCCAGAGGGATCATAAAATAGAGTGCACAAACTCTGGTTGAAGTTGTTAGGCATGTCACTGCGAGTTTTCTCAGGCGTTTGTGCAAATCCTACCCTTTCTCTTCTCTTCTTTTCTGCCTTTCCCTTTTCTTACCCACATAATATCTGTAAATATTTTCCATGTCGTACTTTCAGTTTATATAGACATAAAAATGCAGTAGTTTGGTGGAATCTGGTTCCACTTTTTAACTTACTATGTGGTTTTACTCTCTACTTACAGCTATCTAAGTACATGTCGAAGTTGAAAGGAAGCGTTATTTTTTCTGTTGTTATTTTCTTCCATGTTGATTGAAACCGGACTTTATTTGCTTCTAGGACAAAATATCTTGATGTCTTCATGCGTTCGGCTTCAATACATACAGTTAAAAACCATATTCAAGGGGAACGAAATTACCTGAGTTGTGCTTCATAAAATCCTGGCAGTAGCTGCAGTGTTCAGCCTACCAATGGGAGACTGTTTTGACTGAAAAGATGGAAAGCTCTGTTCACGTCATTACCAAACCAAAACCATTAACTTGCCAATCTTAAAATTAATTAATAAATAAATAAATAAATGTGAACATATCAAAAAAATAGACACGGTAGAGCAGAGGTAACAAAAAGCTGAAGTAAACCAGATGCCTGCCCTTCAGACTAAATAGGGATAAAGCAGATTCATTCAATATGGAACTGATACTAAACCTGGAGATAGGTCAGTGCTGGAGAGATTTCCTTCCTGCTGCTGAATCTTGACAACAAGCACAGGCTTTTGTTCCTTTTAGCAGCAGTGCCTGTTTCAGCTCAGGGGTTTGGAGAGGGAGGAACGGTGCTGTGATGAAAGCTGCAGAAAAGGCGTTTTCAGTACCCAGCTCTGGAGCAGTTGTCGCATGTCTGTTGGTTGCTTCTGCATCTCAAAGTGCAGCCCATGGAATAGCATCGCTAAGCCTGTGTTATTTAGACAACGGGTCAGCAGGGCAGGCTTGCTAATGCCCTGCAGCATTTGTTCTGCTGCTAACACCGACTGCAGGACTTCACCAGCATCTTACAGACACAGAAGATAGTGTAGCTCTGGACTTCTGTTGGATAGACTGCTGGTCTCGAGTTGTCTTGTAGGAGCCTTACTAGATGGAGTCTGTGAGTCTGGGTAAAGCTCAAGATATGTGGCCATAGAGGCTGCTCCAGCACAGTGCTTAGATTACTTATTTATCTTAAAGATATTTTCTTTAATTTACATTTTGAACGTCCTCGCTTTTGCAGTTTTTAATCAAGAAGCTGTGACATTCTGTTCCACTTAGCAGTTTTCTTTATTTAATCGGAAGCTATTAGCAGTTTATATAATAGAGAAGATGACTATGAACATTTTTTGCTCGTCAGCAATAAGTTCCCCTCGTGTTCCTGCACTGCTGCCCTCCCTTACGGCGCAAAGACGCAGCACAACTATAGTAGTGAGCAGAGCCCAGGAGAAAGAGGTGGCCTCCAAGAAAAAAGATACATGAAATCGTACCTTTGCATTTACATATTTATATTGCAAACAACAAGTAACCTCAAATCACCAGCAGATGTTATTCTTCAGCTAATTTGTTTGTGTGTCATTCCAGGCAGCAAAAGCCTGAGGTATTTCTGCATAACCTGGATGGTGGTGTGCGTAGCTCCGTGTGTTATTTTACTCTGCCAGCTGTTACGGAGAAACCAAGACCAGAGTGCAGCGAACAAAAGAAGTAATGTAAGTTCTTACCTGCTTCCAATCCAGAACAAATCCCACCCAAAAGTGTCTTGGAAAGATTTTTGTACTCTGAGCTTTAAAGGGTGACATTTATAACGACAATTTAGAAAACATAAATGTGGCCTTATGTGGATTTTTTACCGACGGACCATACATCCCAAAATAAAGAAGTTATGAAATTGCTTCTGCACGCAGCTTACTGTGTTTGGGGTCACCCGCCCTGTGAAACTACACGTGTAGTGGTGTGTTTCTGCTTGGGTGACATACTGAGGAGATCCCTGTAGAGACCACACGGTCACAAGCGAAATCGCTGGAAGTGGAAGACGACAACGGAACTTGCTGCTGCTGCTGCTGCCCCTTGGGCAGGAATGTTCACTGGCCCTTCAAGCAATTTGGTGGCCCTCAGACTCGTGCCAGTCAGGCCATTGTCATCCAGCTTATTTTCAAAACACAGCTAGAGTGAGAACGCTGTTCAGCTGTGGAGAATGAGTATCTGGCTTTTTCCAGACAGGATGTTCTTTTTTTTTTTACTTTCTTTCCTTTTTTTTTTTTTCTTTTTTTCCTGCTTTTCTTTTTTCCTGCTTTTCCTTTTTCCTGCTTTTCTTGCTGTTCTTTTTTTTCTTGCTGTTCTTTTCTTGCTTTGTTTTTTGTTCTTCAGTGGCCCAAGCTACAGTTCTTAGTTTTGATTTGAATTATTGTGCCTGGGCATTTTTAGCAGGAGGACTGGACTGATATTAGTGTCATACCCAAAGCCCAGCAGTAGCTTTGATCTTGGTCGTGGCTATGACGCAGCAGTGCACATTGTTGGGAGATAAAGATGAAACCCTTTCCAGCGCTCTTTGGTCATCTGAAGAGCAGCACTGAACTGCTTTGAAAGGAGTTCTGTCCAGAAAACCAGCCAGCGGACGCTCAGCTTCATCTTCTGAAATGCCTGAAAACATTCTTGCCAAAATACCTGTTACCTTTCTTTTTCAGACCTCTCTTGATATGATTGAAATGTCAGGCTTCATTTGTGGCTACGTATCCTGTGTGTTCTACTTGGGAAGTAGATTTCCTCAGCTGTATAAAAATGTAAGTGGGTTTTTGGCTCAGATACACAAAATGCTCTGTGTTGCTTTAGATGTTGGATTCCCCATTAACACTGAGCCCTCTTGAACTGAAAAACCTGTTTGGTTTTGTGACTGTCTAAAATGGTTAAAAAATCTCCAATACTGTTGTGGGTTTTGGGGTTTTTTTCCCATTCAGAGGAGGGTGGTGAGAATTTTAGGAAAGTGATGGTCTTTAATTGATGGAAGAGGATTGATTGGCTGGGGAGGAGGAAAGAGTGGAGTTTTTACACTGGGGTTTATCAGGTATGAGCAGAAACATGCTTCGTGTGATGGCGTGAGCAAGCGATATCTCCCCTTTTCTTTCTCCGGACTATTCTACCTTAAGTAACCAACCATGCGATCAGAAGTTACAATTAGAGGAAAATTAATTTAGAATTTTAGCCCCTTTTCTCAAATACAGCATTACTGACTTTCCCCCCCCCCCCAGCCTCTTCACTATCAGTACATTAAAAAAACCAAAACCAGACACAACAAACGACCAGAAGGTTTTACGCTGTCAGTTGTATACAAACATTTTGATTGATTATGGAAACATTAGTTCATTTCCAAGTCTGTTTATATTCCCCCTTCTACCTTTTCCTTCACAGCTGGAATACCACAATATTTTTAGAAATAAACAGAGCAACAGATTTTCTTAAGAACTCAATATCATTTGGAAGCAGCTTGTCCTTGCTGCTTTGCACTTAGGTAAAAATTACATTAACCAGAGCTGCTCCTAAGAACTTTCAGAATTTCTATAGATTTTAGTGCTGAAACTGCTAAGCTCAGAGGGTTCAGAGCCCAGGAAGAGATGAACAAGAATGACCGAAAGTCTTCGGATATCTTATAGTACAAAACACCCAAACTGTTTGTAACTGGCTGCTGTGATATGTGTTTTAACAGCTCTCTGTGTCTGTAAAATCTTCTTTATTTAGTTCCAGAGAAGATCAACGGAAGGCACCTCTTTCCTGCTGTTTGCACTGGCCATGGGGGGGAACTGTACGTACGGGCTGAGCCTCATTTTAAAGACGCCAGCTACTGAATCCTTCCGAGCCCTCTACTTCTTACACCATCTCCCATGGCTTATCGGGAGCTTTGGAGTTCTGTTTCTAGATGTTTTTGTATCCTTTTCCTGTTCTAGCTGGA
>JAAGNO010027351.1:0-19746 GCA_033439905.1 Ceryle rudis
ATGCATGCATCCCCCATATCTATAACACTGGTAGTGATTCTACCCACTTTGATAAATGCTATAAATGGAAGCTGCTTTATGAAAAAAAAATGAAAAAGGGGTGTGGCCTAGAATAAGCAAGCCAAAATTTCTGTTGAGGGTTATAGCTTGTTTACAAGGTTCAGCCAGAGCACAAAGCACAGAGAAAGCATCTGGACACAATCCCCTGCAGCCTGCAAATGAGATCTAAACCAAAGCTAATCAAAGAAAACAACTTCCATAAGGAAAGTTTTCTGTCAAAACCTCCTGACTACTCATTATCAACACCCAGACTATGCTTTAATAATTAAAGTTACCCTTTTTAAAAGACCAGAGAGCTCTTAGTATTGAGTTACACCTGCCTGTCCATGGACACCCAGACCTCCTCATGCCCATGATCACAGCCAAGCTCTTCCTGGGAACATGAAGGAAAAGGAGATATGCAAATAGGTCCCTCTGTCATGGCCTTGACAGCTCATTACATACACTTTTTGCTTTTAAATACATGAGGGGGAAGTTTCCATGCCCTCCAGAAATCTTTCTGTTGCTTTGACTCTTTTATTATTTGATGGAAACTCTCTGTCTCTCAGGCTGTCAGTTGCTGAAGCTGTAAAATCATCTGCCTTGGGAGGTCAGATTTTGAGTTACAGGTACACAGATGAGGCAACAGCAGAAGGTCTTAAAGAAAAGTTTAAAGTGGGAAAAACAGCAGTGTTAAAGTTAAGAGATTAATCCACTCACACGTCTGCCTTGGCAGTATCTTGCCACAGTCTGGAGGAGGCAAACATCGTAAACTGAGCCTTATGTGCTTCAGTCAATCACTTTATTTCCAGATCTGGTTAGGAGCATTGTATACTGTATGAAGCAATAAGAGTCAAGTGTTGAGGACCAGGTCATTTTAAAAGGCATTTATATGTATTTATGTAGAGTAATTTATGAAAACCAATTCTGTCACTGGTATGCTCTAAGGCTGATGAGAACCATTTGTATAAATTGTGGAGATAGGCCAGAAATTATATTTAAAAAGCCTTGCACCTTTAAAAAAAACCCAATAAACAACAGCAACAACAACAGGGACAAAAGACATTATATCCCAGAGCTATTTTTCTTGCAGGAGTGAAGAGGCTAGACCTGCAATCACAGCTGGGGTCACTGTGGGAACACCTGGCAGCTGATCCTGCTGCAGTCAGCAGCTGCCAGAGCTGCTCCAGCAAGACAAGGTATTTCTTACATGTCCAACAAGACAGTGTCTCCTATAGCATTTTTTTTACATCTTTTGTGGAAAAGTTTGGATAAAGTGGAATCCTAAAGGCTGTGCTCTGGCAGGGCAAGCTCAACATAGAGAGACATAGATGCTGTGTTTGGGCCACAGTGCCCAATTGTGCAGGTCTGAGAGGGATTGTTTGGATATAGCTTCTCTTCCCAAGATAATCATCTGGCAGCCAGGAAAGCTTCCTCAGGGAGTGTTCATTTTGACTGTGAATGGCATTATCCACTTCCCACTGTCTCCAATATACAGTCTGTATAGTAGGTCATCTGTCCTGAAAGAATTATGGAATCATAACACTGCTTTGGGTTGGAAGGGACCTTTAAAGGTCATCTAGTCCATCCCCCCTGAAGTGAGCAGGGACATCTATAACTAGATCAGGTTGCTAAGTGCCCTGTTCAACCTGACCTTGAATGTTTCCAGGGATGGGGCACCTACCACCTCTCTGGACAACTTGTTCCAGTGTTTCCCCATCCTCATTATTTTGTTGGTTTGTTGTTTTTGGTTTTTTTTTTTCCTTATATCTACTTTAAATCTCCCCTCTTTTAGTTTAAAACCATTACCCCTTGTCATATTGCAACAGGCCCTACTAAAAAGTTTGTTCCCATCTCTCTTATAAGCCCCCTTTAAGTACTAAAAGGAGATTTAGTTCTTGACTTCAGTTTCTGCTTTGTGAGTTACCTGGGTACTAACACCACTTGTAAACCTGCAGAAAGTCTCACACCACAATAATACTAATATTATTTGTATATATAATGTTACAGTGAGGTTCGGTCTGAGGTCCTTCTCACACTCTCTTTTGTTGCTCATCTTCATTTAAAACTGATGCATATGTTTTTTACTTCTACTGAGTGGTGGTTTAAGGCGAGTTTTTCTTCATTTGTGATGAAATACATGTCTTGTCATGTCCCATTCAAAAGGGAATGAATGACTTTGCTTTTGCTATCTAAAATCTCTAATAAATTTCTGTTTTCACTACAGTTTTCACCTTCTCTAATATAAATCCATGCAATCTTTACTTTCTTCCCCCCAAAATTAATTATGAATTCAGTGATATGAGTCATAATGTAAACAAAACAAGAAAAACACAGAATCTGTCTGCACCCCAACCTAAGTGGAAGTGCAAGCTCTCTCCAGAACATCCCTGACCAAGACAGAGGCTCTGACAGAAAGCACCAGCACCAGATGTAGAAGCACCTTGGACATCTCAAGGCTCTGACTGAGCAAGATCCTGGCAACATCCGCTTTTATTGTCTGCTGAGTTGCTTGTTTTGGGATATGTATGCATGGGGTATGTGGTGTACAAAGAACTATTGCTCATTTTTTCCTTCATGAGGTTTGTGGCTTTGGTTCCCCATACAAGGTCCAGCTTTCATCCAACCCTGGGAGATGAAAACCACATTGAAACAAAGGAGTGTCTAAATTGAATCTTCTAACAAGACTAAATAAGACACTCAGGAAAAAAAGGAAGAAATACTTACGCACTTTTGCTTAACAGGTATACAGTCTCTGTAAATAAAAGTAGAAAGTACATTTTAAAAAAACACCTCTTCCTCACAAAAATACTGGAATTAGTTCTGGAAACAGGTTCTTAGCAAACTATGGCAAAATCCTCCTGGAGTTTTCCCATGCAAGTAAGTACAGTTTGTGAGGTTGTGAGTTTCAGCAAGAGTAACAGACTATACAAGTGTATCTGTAAATACGTGTCCTTAAATGAATGTCTTACAAGTTACTATATATATTGTAGACTGAAATAAAAAGTTCAGGAAATGTTTGACATTGACTTTGAAGCTGATTTAAAACAAATTGGAGCGCAGTTCTGAAGAAGAGTTCAGCAAAACCTTTTCAATATGTCAGACAGATTAGGTTTTTTTTACTCTCTCACTTCCCAGAAGAGGCAGGGTTGCTCTCTAATTTCCAAGGGAAAATCACATGTAATATAACCCTTTAGTGAAAAGGACAGACCTCAGGGTATAAAGGAAAACAAACTTTATTCCACAGGCAAAGGTTAAACAAATTTTTTTCTATTAGAAAAAAAATCCAACCTTCAGATAATAACAGAAAGAGGAAGTTACAGCTACAATTAAAAGAAAACAAAACAAGCACACACACACACACAAAAAAAAAAAAAAACCACAAGAACAAACAAACAAACGTTTTTCTTCTGGGGGACAAAAAATAGAGAAAAGAAAAAAGAAAAAAAAACCCAAATCAATATCCTGTTCAAATAATGAAGGGAACTTACAAGTTGGTTTGTGGGGTTTTTTTGTTTGTTTGGTTTCGGGGTTTTTTTTCAATTTTTTAAAAGCTTGAGTAAGTGATATATGTTCTGGTTTCTCCCATTCATAATCTCACAATGGGAATCTCTTTTTTTCCGGCTGGTGCATAATTCTCTCCATCTGTCCCAACTCCAAAGTCCTCACATATAAAATCAGCTTCTGCAAAGCAGCAGGATGTGACAAGCAGCTCACTTTTATCTACTAAGGCAAATGAAATATGAAGCTTGCATGTTAAAAAGCATTAAAACATGTGACCAAACCCAAAATTGATCCTACCGTATGTTTTGAGGCTTTCACCACACTGTACCATCAAGTAAGAACATATTTTCCTGCCTCGGAAGGCAGATTTTTCCACATCAGCTTAGTGCCTCTATTTCTCTGGCAGGAGCCGTTTGTTTTCCTTCTTAACCTTATGCTCTGATGTGTATATGTTGACTGCATTTTGTCAACTAAAGCTTTGGTTTTTAGAGCCTGTAACCTGACGACTTCCCAGGAAGGCCTTAATAGCAGTCATGCTCTAGCTCATGCTTATTAGGTATGAACCACTATTTCTTTGGGTCTTTAATACTAATTAACCAAGCAAATAATAAATTAGATTTAAAGGGAAATCTTTAGGGAGGAAAGAACAGCTTTGATTTAATTACAACAACATATCTTGATTTATTTATTATTTTTATTAATACTAAGAATCTGCACTTCCACAAGTAATCTTTGTCCTAATAATTAAGATCATTTGTCCCTACAGGTTATTTCCTGCCTGAAACCAAGGCTGTTTCTGTGTGAAGGTGGAGGGCTGAGCCAGTGAGAGTAGGAACAGAGAGACAGCTTCTCATCACAGCATTGCCCGCCTCCCACGCAGGAATGCACCTCCTTCGCAACAGCAAAACATTGTTGCTGATCACTCCAGGATCACCTGCAATGCCTGCTTTAATGCTATAAGCATATGTAAGGGCTCTTGGGAATGAAAGGCAGTGGGCGTGCCAAATTTCTGGGGTGTTGGGAGGAAAACCTGGAGACTCTCAGAGCAAAGTAGCTCTGAGGAGCTGGACATCTGCGCAGCTCCCCTTGTCTCCTGCAATTTCTCCAGCACCTGGGAACTTGCAGATGAGATTAGAGACATACTGGGACAAGCCAAGATCTCTGTTCTACTGCCTATTGGCAGATACAACCATTTCTTGCCTGTGGGACTGGAACACACAAACGCCATGTGCCTTATCTCTCATCTTTACTTCGGTAAGAAGTAATCTCCATGTGGGAGATGTGTATGGAAAAAAACACATAAAAGCATTTGAGGTATTCCCATAAAACCTCCACTAGTAATCAAGAAGAGATTGGGCAGACTTCCAGCTATCCTTGCTCCTGTATAAGAGGACAGACTCCGTGACCTCTCAAGATCCCTTTCAGAGCTTCCCCTCTGTTGATACTTACAACTATTGGACCGTGCCTGTATTTGCACTGTTTCACAAGAATGATGCTCACGCATTTTGTAAGGTAATTGTGTTGTTGTTATGGTTAACTATCCCAGTCATTATTATTAAGAACTGCTGAAAGTTGAATCACAGTTCCTCAGGAATGTGAATAAAGTTTTTCTCAGGGGCTTTAACGGCTCAAGCAGTATCTGCAAAGGAAGGAGAGGAACAAACCAGCCCCAGCAGAGAAACAGCTGTAGAAAAAGATGAACCTATTAACTGCAGCACCACCAAGTGTCCGCATTGCAAACACCATGTAACGGGAAAAAAAGTTTTCACAGGAACCGCGGGAGCAAACATTTTAAAAAAATTGTTGGCATCTAAATGAAACCAGTTTAATTTTTAAAGTTTTTGAAAAGCTGTGTCAATGTCTGGAACCCATAAGCCTGCTTCTAAGTGTCAAGATACATTATGTTGTGCCAAGGTAATATTAGCACATTCAGAAAACAAAATATATTGCTGATTGATAAGGGAATACTTTATATAGGAATTAAGATTTAAAAGTTGTCGACATTTTGAACGGGTTCATATTGGGTAACTACACATGCACAAGCACATGCAGAACTAGTCAGCAGCTGCTGCTTGCTTTATGTTTGCAAGGGTCACAGCTTTCAGCCTTAGTAGAGATTTGTTTCACCAAACAGGGCTGGGCACAGCACATGGCAACCACTGACAGATGCTATTTCAGAGAAAACCTTTCTCTGCTATAAGGGTGTTATATTATTTAGGTGTGTCAGAACCCTGTAGATGTAGCTCCTTTCTTGTATCAGAGGACTTGATTGCACCTGGATCTTGAGAGTCACATCCTCTGGCCACATGCTGACATGTCTGGACATCCCCTTGGTGCTCTGGTTCAGAGATGGGTCATTGTCAGTGGTCACAATGGAACTAGTGACATGCTTTTGCCTTTTCAACAACTGTTGGGGACTACATAGCTATGACACCATCGCCTTTTCTGTCTCAGTATATAGCAAGCAAAAACAATGATTGATGGCTTTTTTGATTTGCAAGTGATGTGAGATTCTCAGTCGCTTAAAGGCTCTACAGGTGCCTTTACAGGCCACACAAGACAAGTCCTTCTGCTCCTCAGAGCTGGCTGTGCTATTTGATTCAAGATCAAAATCTTCATCAGGAATGGAGAATTACAGCACTTCCAAGTAAAGCAGTGGACCCTTCTGAACCTCGTGAGATTCAGCAAGGCCAAGTGCAAGGTCCTGCACCTCAGTTAGGGTAATCCTTGGTATAAACACAGGCTTGGGAATGAAGGGATTGAGAACAGCCCCACAGAGAAGGACTTGGGGGGACTGGTGGATGAAAAGCTGGACATGTATCAGCAACGTGGAAGTGAAGCTCAAAAGGCCGACTGTGTCCTGGGCTGCATGAAAACAAATGTGACCAGTAGGACAAGGGACGTGATTCTGCCCCTCTACTCCACTCTGGTGAGACTTCATATGGAGTAGAGTGTCCAGCTCTAGAGTCTGCAACACAAGAAAAACATGAACCTGTTGAAGCAGGTCCAGAGGAGGGCCATGAAGAGTTGGGGTTGTTCAGCCTGGAGAAGACAAGGCTCCAGGGAGACATTATTGCAGCCTTTCAGTTCTTAAAGGGGGCTTTTAAGAAAACATGGAGACAGTCTTTTTAGCAGGGCCTGTTGTAACAGGACAAAGGGTAATGGTTTTAAACTAAAAGAGGGGAGATTTAAACTAGACATAAGGTCAAATTTTTTTACAATGAAGGTGGTGAAACACTGGAACAGGTTGCCCAGAGATGGAGATGCCTCACTCGTGGGAACTTTCAAGGTCAGGTTGAACAGGGCACTTAGCAACCTGATCTAGTTATAGATGTCCCTGCTCACTGCAGGGGGGATGGACTAGATGACCTTTAAAGGTCCCTTCCAAACCAAATCATTCTATTATTCTATGAAAACAAAGAAACCTTCATAACCCATGCATTTCCATGGCACTTTTTGACAGTAAAGCACTAGCTATTTTTACTTTTTATTTTCACATCCTAAATGGTCTCACCTGGCTGCAGTCACACTCTGCTGTTCATGCTGGTGCAGGTAGATGTGCACACCTCTGCTGAGCATCTCTTCCCTGGCAGGGCTGGCAGAAGGGTAACACCATGCTACCGTGGATTCCATCTTCAGCTCCAGGCTGCTCTGGCTGCCTCACCCTTGCATCAGACTGCCACAGAAGCCCATCCTCGACCTTGTAATTCATTATGTCATGTTCGGAAATGGGCTGTAAGCTCCCAAATCACTTATGCAAGTCTGAAAATATTACCATAGCTCATGTGTGAAAGCAGAGCTCACACCTGCAGAAAGGAGAGAGGTGAGGACAAAGCTCTATCTCAGAGTGCTATGGCCAGGCAAGATGAGCTGGAGGCCACCATACTTGGCACTTTTCTTGGCACGTATCTCCCATGGATGTCCACAGGAGCCCAGAAATCACCAGTACCTGCTGATCTCTGTGTGTGTTTTCTGGATGGGCATTCCCCTTCTTGTTCTTTGGAGACATGTTCAGGCATGGATGTGTCAGCTAGCTTCATGACTGCATGAGACAGGTGTAAGACTTTTCTCTCTCTTTCTGATATTTCTCATCATAATCATCTTGATCATGATTTGCTTAAAATGCAGCCACATAAATGTTCTCTCCTTTTGTTAATCCTGTCTCTCCTGGTGATTTGCACAGTCTTATGGCAAATGCCTACAATCACATCACCTATCCTGCTGAAAGACCTCAGTGAAAAATGGGCAGCATGTAGCACTCACTACCGAATGCTACGTCATAGCAAGCCATTCAATGGTGAACAGCTACTAAAATTACCATGTAGACCAAGCACCACCTGCTGCCCAAAAAACCGAAGCTTTTTAAATCCATAACTACTGACTCCAATCTAACTGCATGAGGTTTCATCAAATAACCTACTGAAATAGTAGCAGACCTTGCAAGAACACAATGTAAACCTGATCCTTCAGTCCTTATTCTCTCATACTTTTCTATAGCCATCACAAAAGCATGGCTGCACTATTCCTACCCCAAAATTAAGATTAAGGGATTAAGATTCATAAAACCAGTCCTCAAATGAATTTATGTGGCTTTGCCAAATACAGTGGTAAAGATACCTCTGTAAACCTTACTTTCTTAACTCCCTATGTTACACTTACTCTTAGTCTTCAAGAAAGCTCAAGACCACTTACAATTCCTACAAAGTAAGTATAAGACATTCAAATTCAGCCTTGAATTTGCCTCAGATTATCCTACAGACCAGAGAGGGAAATGTGCCTGTTAGTACTTCACATCCCCCTAATCCTACCTGTCACTGTCCCATAAGAAGGAACACAAGACTTGTCTGGAAATTAAAAATAAAGGCATTGAAATTCCTTCCTATGTGACTGTCTTGGAGGACCTCTTAAGTCATCACAGGAAACTGCTTCTGGGATCCGATTTTCCTAAACTTGTTCATGCCCTTTGCTCAGGTAGTTTGAATAAGACCATTAAATGTCTTCAGCCCTACCTTCCCTTCCTTTTGGGAAGCCTTACCATATACAACAGGAAAGATAGACCTCCAAAGTATCTTTTGCAAACCCTAAACTGAATTGTAACTTTTAGCCTACAAAGCTTTAACACCTGTGGCTCCTCCAAGTTTAATAACCAGCTATTCACATATAACTGTATCAATCACAGAATGACAGAATGTTAGGGATTGGAAGGGACCTTGAAAGAACATGTAGTTCAATTCCCCCTGCCGGAGCAGGATCACCTAGATCAGGTCAGACAGGAATGCATCCAGGTGGGTTTTGAATGCCTCCAGAAAAGGAGACCCCACAACCTCTCTGGGCAGCCTGTTCCAGTGCTCTGCTACTCTCACTGTGAAGTTTTTTCTCATATTTATGTGGAACCTCCTATGTTCCAGCTTGCACCCATTACCCCTTGTCCTATCATAGGTTGTGACTGAGAAGAGCCTGGCTCCATCCTCCTGACACTCACCCTTTAAATATTTAGAAACATTAATGAGGTCACCTCTCAGTCTCCTCTTCTCCAAGCTAGAGAGACCCATCTCCCTCAGCCTTTCCTCATCAGGGAGATGTTCCACTCCCTTAATCATTTTTGTGCCTCTGCAATGGATTCTTTCAAGCAGTTCCCTGTCCCTCCTGAACTGAGTGGCCCAGAAATGGACACAATATTCCAGATGTGACCTCACCAGGGCAGAGTAGAGGGGGTAAACTCCCACTTCACGGTCAAGAATATTATCTCAAATTTACACCTTAATGCAAAGAAATTGATGTATCTTCTTGCAGTTAATTGGAAACAAAACCAAAACAAACCCATCAATCTTGTGGCTTTGCAAATATATAGCAGAAAACCTGCTTCTGCCACACTTATTTTCCCAGATCCTGAACTTAACCTCAACTCTTCCTCTGGATTTAGGACACCTCAAATTTTACAAATAAAGCATTTCTGGGGGTCTGTTCACTGCTTATATCTGAGAAACTTTCCAAACACAGGAGGAACACATGGCCCTGACCCTAAACCTTCCTTTACAAGCTTGCTTTGTGCTCAATTTTCCAGGTTAGAAAATCGTCCCAAACCCAGCTACCCGAATTTTTTGTCATGTTCTTCAGTCGCGACATGGTGTGCTGCCCTGCCAGGGAAAGGCTGAGGGAAGCAATCCAAGCAGAGGGAAACAATCTCTGAAGTGTCCAGGCAACGTTCCTAAACCGACGGCTCTCCCCGGAGTGGCGGGGCTCGGGGCGGGCTCGGCCCGGCGGCTCTCCCCGCCGCCCGGGAGGTGGAGCTCCGCGCCCGTCTATGCCCGGCGCTACCCCCGGCGCTCGGCACCGCTCCGACAGTTACGCGCAGGGACGAACGGACGGGAGCCCACATTTAAACATCCTGCAATGATCTAAACCCTAATCTGACTGTTTCATATCGGCTTATTACTTTATAGTAATTAGTTGCGGTGCACGAAGAGCTACGGGTTGATAGCGGTAGATCTAAACCTGTCACTACTGTTTCAGCCAGCAGCAGAACTGAGCTCCGACCAGAAGTAAAGCAGCAAATGAGTAATACTGAAAATACCATTTTCAGTTGATAATGATCTGAAAAAGAAAAGGAAATTTATCAGGGGGAACGGAAACAAATACAGTTTTCATGTGATGACAGCAAAGAGACAAAATGTGATATTCAAATGTGAGGAAAATGGCCCAAATTCATCCAAAAATATATTGAGATTGATTTTTTCAAGAGGCACACTATATGAAACACAAGATGTTAAAGTTGTTTACTAAGCTGAACATTCAGGTGCAACACCGTAATTAAACATTAAAATCAAAAATCACAGGCAAATATAATCTTTAAAAATCACTTGAAATATAAAAGCTAAATTTCAAAAAGTATAAAAGTATTTCACTGAGACATAAATGAATTAAAATAAATTAAATAATCCAGAAGAAAATTAGAAGATGTCTTCCTGGAGCACAGAGAAAATCACGAACAAGAATAGAAATGAATAACAGATGGACCAACTGGAGAATTGTGTTTAATGTAATTAACGTTAGCACTTACTGGTAACGGTTAATGGTCCTATACCGTTACACATCCTAAAACAAAGCCTGATCAGGGAAGCATCAAAAGACATGAAGTGAACCCGGAGGCTTAAGTGCCATTCAGATCATGTTGAAGATATTTTCATCAGTCTTCATGAGAAGCTATAGCTAATGGGGAGAAAGAAATATGAAAAAGTTTCTATCTGGTAATCTCTACATTTTCTGTAATAACTACCCTTTTCCAACAAAATACTAGATATGGTTAATTTCTTGTCTATGTCTCTACTGACTCTGAAGGATTTAAATCCTGTCAGCTGTCATTCAATATTAGGAACCTATCCGAAATCACTACTTTGAATTTTAAGATGGGAATTTGTTTTTACTGAAATTCAGCATAAAGCTAAAGAAATCTTTAACATTTGCCAGATATGACTTTAAAAGGTGAAAACGTCCATGTCACTAGAAAACCCTTTCATATTTTCTACTACAATTTTTAAAATGTGTTTTCACATGAAGTTGCAGAATTGCCTTTTTTTCAGGCAGAAGTACAGCTCTATTCAAAGTAAGTTGGTTATCCAGACAGAAAACAGCTATTATAAATAATAATTCTCAACAAAATCCCATTTTGCTCATAAGGTCTTGTATTTGAAAGCTCAGCAGTGTTATAGTTTGATAATTTACTTGAGGAAATGGCAATGTGCTTGTAGGTAATAGGCAAACTAAGATGGCATTCACTAGTTAGGATGGTTGGTTGACTTTTAGCCTCTTCATCATGCTTGAGAAAAAAATGAAAAATGAAAACAAATAAACAAGCAAACAAACAAACAAAAAGTAATTCCTAAAAGCAAATGTTATCCACTAAAGGTATCTTCGGGATTCTTTTATATTCACAAACTCAAAGCTGGTTTGTGAATCTGAGTTTTCCTCTTTCTAGGGCCTATCTGTAGGACAGGTTCTTTCAGTGTCATCTTCTGGTAGGCACGATCATCAGGAAGAGAGTGGGACTGAAGCTGATGTAGGGGTAAGAAGATGAAATATCAACTCAGATATTTATTTCTGGCAAATCATAAATCAAAATGACACAATCTAGTGGCAGATTTTTTTTTTTCTGCATATGATTAGTATAATTTGTACCACACGTTGTTATCCTTCAATACATATACATACACATATACTAATTTATTTATAAACAAATAAATGGAGCACATAGAGCATTGCTACTTAACATCTAGAATATGTGAGATTTTCATTCAGACAAGTGCAAATGAGAAAACAGATTTTTAAAGGGAGTTAACTTGCTTATTTTCACCACCTGATAAATATTCGTTCTACTTAGTAAACAATAAAAGTACATTCCCATCTTCTCTTCCAGAGAAAACAGGCAATTTTTGCAAAGGAGAAGAAAACGTTTATCATCATTTTATTTGATGACTTTACAGCATCCTCTTTGTGACATCTTCAAAGGATGTATGTGCTGAGATGAACGGAGGATGAAGGTGGAGAGAAAGAGAAACCTTTACTCAGATACTACTGTAATTCCAGAGCAGAAATGATTGTTCATAGACAAAAGTTTGCTTCCGTATATTGACAGCATGGTCCTGGATGATGGAGGAGACCATCCAGGAGACACCAATGTTACTGCTGTGAGCTTCAATGGCCCCTGCAGATAGATGGTGGAGCACAGTGGTACCTCTCTGCACATTTTAGTTGTGCAAGGCAACTGGCAGCTGGTATAGACTGGACACATTCTTCATCTTCTCTAATTTATTTGGAAAATTGATTTGGAATGCAGTAGGTAAATGAGCACAGAAATGGCTTTAAGTTACCTTGTTTCATTGCCTTCTCCATAACTCTCACTCACTGGCACAGTACTGCCCTCGCCATTCATCTCTCCACCAGAGCAGTAATAACACCTAAATGAACTTATGTACAGGTGCTCCATTTCTTTTCTATTGTCTGTATGAAGCAAAATATTTGATCAAATTCATTTTTTCACTTAATTTCATATTCTACTACTTATATTTCTTTGAAGGCTTCTTTTCAGTCCTTTCATAGAATCATAGAATCACAGAATGTTAGGGGTTGGAAGAGACCTGTAGAGATCATCGACTCCAACCCCCCTACCACAGCAGGATCACCTAGGGCATGTCACTCAGGAATGCATCCAGACGGGTTTTGAAAGTCTCTAGAGAAGGAGACTCCACAACCTCTCTGGGCAGACTGTTGCAGTGCTCTGTCACCCTCACAGTGAAGAAGTTCCTCTTCATGTTGAGGTGGAACCTTCTATGCTCAAGTTTATACCCATTGTTCCTTGTCCTATTGCTGGGAACTACAGAAAAGAGATTGGCTCCTTCCATTCGACACCCACGCTTCAGATATTTATAGACATTAACAAGGTCCCCTCTCAGTCTTCTCTTCAAGACTAAACAGACTCAGTTCCTTCAGTCTTTCTTTGTAAACTCTCACTTCATGGTCAAGAATATTATCTCCAGTTTACATCTTAATGCAAAGATGTATTTTCTTCAGTTAACTAGAAACAAAACCAAAAAAAGCCTTGCTTAAGTTCATTGTGTTTAACATAAGGTTTACTTAATAATTACAGGCATTTAAAGAGATTTTTTTTCTGTTTGTAGAAAGGATTCATAGAAAATACTAAGTTTTATAATCAAATAAATGTTAGCAATAAGGTTGTTAGAAACAAGCAAAAATAATGGTTGAAGTGATTTTATATTGATCATTTGTCTGTATCTTGGAAGAAGTTAGCCGCAGAGATGCAAGAAGTTCTGTGTCACCAGTGATGGATCTCTACACTACCTTTTCTGAGTCTAATACTGACTCTTTCATGTTTCTTCCCAAATACTGCTTAGTGAATTCATTTACAGAACCCCCTCCGACCTAGTATGAATGACCACCAGTGTCTCACTGGAGATTTTCTTCCCCATGGAGATTTCTAGTTTTGTTTCTAATTAAAACAATGATGTTACCCAAATGAATGAAATTTTCCATCTCTTCAAACTGAACATGTAGTTCTAAGCATCATTGTAGTCTGTTCTTCAGACTGAACTAGCACAGCTGACACACGAGGGTGAACGTGAAATGAGGAGGAAATACATTGTAGTAGGACAGTGCAGTGGGTGGAATGAGATGGGCTTAAATCATCCAGCAGACCTCAGCCTCACTGAAGACATCTCCAGGATCAGGTGTTCAGAGATTCAAACTAGGATCCAGACTAGGACAGACAGGAATTCCCTTCTGCCACTGCCTGATTCCTACAAAGCCAAAAACAAGGAGAAGGACAGAATAATGTGAACTTAATAATACAGTGTTCCCATACTGGACTAGATCAAAGGTTCATCTAGCCTAATAATCATGTTTTCAGCAAGTCCATCCTGAATGGTTTAGCAAGGAGGAAAAAAAAATGATGCAGTTCCACCAGACACAATGGCTCAATGCAGTACTTCATTTCAGCAGAAAAAGTGAGGGTCTCCTCCCACTCCCTTTTCCCTTTTCTCACTGTCTTTATTCTGCTCCTGGATGTGCATTCCTGCCCCTTACCCTGCACTTATGAAGGTGTTTGTCAGGTCTTCCATGAGCCAGTGTAACCTGTTCAGTAACAAGGAGTTTTTAAACTGAGTCTCACAGGCACCAGATCTGATCAGGAGATGGTGCAGATTACAAAGAGCAAAGGGAAAAGAGAAATAGAAAAGGAGGCAGAGGAAATGAGACCACCCTTCTGACTTGAGCAGCAGCAAGCTGTTACACTTATCTGACTGCACATGAAAAGGCAACAAAACTGAAGTGTTGATCTATTTCAAAAGCTTGTTAAGACAATGCCCTGCCGCTGGTTCTGTAGATTCATGAGCTTGATGTGCAAGGAATCACTTCTACTGAGATCCTCATGTACTTGACATTAAGCACCTACATTGTCGCGTTTGGGATCATTTTTTTCAGAAGGAAGCCCTTAATCAATAAGTGGGAATACAACAGTGCTGCCAACAGACAGACTGGCTCTGCAGTATTGCTCCTTCCAGTTTGCAGCTCTTACATTTGTTCTCATCAGCTATTGAATGAGCTGCCCCAAAATTTCAGCAGATAATTTGAAATCAAGACAATCCAAGAAATGTATAACTACATGTGAATATATATTAGAAGAAATGGACTATAAATTACCCTTGAACTTGATTATATGCCTGACACCAACTGAAATTGTCAGGAGACTGTAATTATATTTTATCCTTTTCAGGAGTTATTTATTTGAGAAATGCAAATTTATCAAAGATAGAGATTCTTGATGTTGTGAGCCTTGAACCTTCCTCTGGTTAAAAAAAAAGAGCAACTGACTATTGCTCTTCATTCCTGAAGGGATTTTTTAAATGATATTTCTCCCTCTAAGTCAAAATCAACAAAACAACTTAAAAGCTTTATGTTCATTTTGTCAGGAATCTGTATTCCTTCTATTTACTGATAGCTTTGCAGAGCATGTCTACCTAAAGATGACATGGATGCAAAACTAGAGATGATAATTTGAGATAGATATTTTAAAAACACATCTTAACAATATGCTCTTTCTGCTTCCACTAACACTTCCAGTCAATTTTGAAAGATGCTATCTCATTCTCCATTGCTCTGCTGTTGGTTTTGAGGTTCTCTGTGTTGCCAACAAGATTTTGCCAAATACCACAGTACAATGTGCCAGGATAAATGTACGGAAATGCAAAAATTATTTAATTGTTCTCCAATGATTTGTATTTCATATTGTCAAATACAGCTCTGCAGGCCACCTGAAGAGTTATCCAGTGAGAATTCTCTACTCCTGTCAGGACAGTAGGTTTAGCACCTACTCTTGACAGTGACTGTGCTCTGCAAAACACTGGTAAGGATGGTTATTTATGTGTTCTTGTACAAGTGAACATAAACAAGTGGATGCTCAGGCAAACTGTCAATAGACTATTAACAAAGGGCCAGATGATCTTATCCTCTTACAAGGGTGAAGAGGGACGAAATGAGTAAATATTTATGTTATCATAGTGGCGTGTAACTGGAGCTCAGTTGTGGAGAAAACAGTTATTTACCAGCATGTTTCTTCTCTCTTGGGAACCCATGTAAACCAAGCAAAGGTTCAGCAGTGAGAAAAAAATTCTGATAGAAGGACTAAGATAAGAGAGATGCAGGTTTTCGGGATGCGCTTTTCTCTGGGCTCAGAAGATGACTATCAAAGAGCAGTGTTTTCCTGGGCAAAAGTTACCACAGATGAATATGAAAGGTGTGCCTGGGCACATAAGAGAAGTGTATGTGCATCATGGCACATAGCTTTATCCTCAGCACCTCAAAAATCTCTCCTAGACCCCTGGGTTAAAGCTCTGCATTCAGGACAGCTCCCTTCAAGATGACTCCAGCCAGATCATCCTTACCTATTGCATCACACTAGCTACTCATGTGATAACTCCACAACAGCCATCTTTCCTCCCAACGGGCATCTGGCAGGCTACAGTGTGCAGATCATTTCTCATCTACTGCTTGTCCACCATTTCTCATAATTACTTAGGCAATGACCATCAGTTCTCATACACTGAGCACCTGAACAAGGCTTGCAAGCCTCAAGGGCTTGGATCCTTGTGTCTTCCCTACTGAAAGATTATAGAATTAGTTTTGCAAAAGAACTTACAATAAAATATTTTGTATTGCAGACATACTTTTGATCCTAATGGACACTCACCTTTGAGAGTCCTTGGAATGTCATTGAAGGCTATGTCTCTATTGTGCTTGGTCCCAGTCCTAGGGACATAATATGTCCAAAACTCATTTGGATGAATGTTAAGATTTTTTCCAGACAATGGAGGGCAACCGAACCACACTCACTGCAGGAAGTGAGAGAAGAGCAAAGATGCTTTCTGGATTACAAGATGTCATTTTTTCAGTCCATCTTTGGAGTGAAAGAGGGAAAAATAAAGTGTGTTATCTGATGCTCATCCTGTCTTTTGTGGGTAAGAGTTTGAGACACCACCTTGAGACACAGAGAAAAAGCCTATCATGTGTCAGGAGAATGCTGGGAAAAGCACATTCATGGTTAACATACCAGAAGCATGTCTGAAAAGCAGTCACATGTGATGACACATGCTCTTGGACATTTCCTACACTATTGTGAAATACCAGTGGCAATCATGGGGGAAAACTGAGAGTGATGACAGGAATGGCAAAGGAAGGCAAACACTCAAAATATGATGCTGTTTATAATGAAGGATTTCTCAATATACACTTAAAATGCTTAGCAAGAGTTTCATTTAACTAGTTTTGTTCTACAGCTGTAGAGGTTACACTGTGATGTGCAAAATATTCTCCATCATGCCCAGCTCACTGTGGAGCACTTAAAGTACAGACCCAGGTGTGAACTCACTCAGAGAGGTAAAAACAAAGCCGCATTATGTAATAAGATTTAATGATTATTTGAATCTCTTTTTCCATCCCTGTGGATCATTAATTTAACCTTCCTTGTTTTGTTCTCGGGATATTGCTAAAACAAGGAACCATGTTCTGAAACTAATCAGGATCATTTTTGTATAACCCTGTAAAAGTGGTTTGATTTTTGCTTTCTCTCTTCAATAAAAGAATGCTAACAGAACTGATATCTTTGGTAGGAACACAAAACAGTTGCAAAATGTTCAGACTGCATGGCCATAGGGAACAAACACGTAAGGTATTCTGTGCATAGCCTGGGGTTCAACCATTATTTTATCTCAGAGGAAAACAAAAGCAGACCTTTTAAAGCCACCACTAAGTAGATTTCTGTTTAAAGGATATGCAATAACTCATATTGAGACAAGATTTTAATCTCAGCAAAGCTTTGGATAATCTGCTGGCACCTGTGTTTGTGGCTCTTCCACCCCATTGCACTGCTTAGACTGAGGGCCAAAGGTCAGATCCTGACAGTTTGTCTGTGGCAGTGGTCCTGCTTATGTGAGTGAGAGTACTGGCAGGAGAGAGGTGAGGGTTTTTCAGGATCTACCCCTGAAAATGTCACCTATGAAGAAATGACACCAGTGACATTGTCTTTTGTATTCTTTTGGAGCCTCTTATTATTTTTGCCAAGTACTGCACTAATCAACGTCATTTGTTGCAGTACATACCACACCCATACTCTGTACTGACTTCCTTGAGGCAAAGGTGTGAATTATAGACAACTCTGTCCAAGGGAAACAGGTAGAAAGGTATTATCTAGGATGAATTTTAAAAGAATCGAAGAAGGGTTTTCAAATGTAGATCTAAGCTACTGGACACATCAGTCTCTCTGTGTTCTGGAGTGATTTTCATAGTGCTTCCATGATGCAAGCAAGCAGAGATGTACTATGTAGATACCATTATGGATATTGTGGAGTCTTGTTGCTGTTGAGGCCTCTATACCTGAGTAGGATACGAACTCTAGTTAACATGTATGAGTTCAGTCTCTGCAGTGCAGATGAAGGAAATAGAATGAAATGAAAAAAAAAAAAAAAAAAGCTTTATGCACAGTAATTTGAGTATGCAGTGAATGGTGCTGTAAAATGAGATCATGGACCGGGCACAGGAAAGAAAAAATCTACCTCTGGTGGATCTTACATCATTTTCATCCCCTTAAATATGAGTGTTATTCATTCAAATTGGTTAAAAATAACATCAGATTTCTCTCCTTCTTTGATTCTGTGATTCATGCTTCCCCTTTTAAAGTCTACACCCTGTGAAGAGGAGTGCATTATCAAGGAAAGGAAAGAGGCTTGCCAGGGACAGAAGGTAATTTCCCGTAGCAGGTGTGTACAGCAGGTGGTACACAGTGTACCTGCAACGAAAAGGTAGATTTAGGCTAAGATTTTATTTAATATGGAAAACTTATTGCATCCTGAGCCACTACTGGGGATGTGCCAAAAATCGTGTCTGCAGCATGATTTATTACATGAAAATACCACCGAACTAATCAGTGGAGTTACTAATTAATACAAATCTGCATTTTTGCATAAGCAATTAGTGCAAAGAGAGTGCAATGAAAGAGGAAGTTTGACTCATTTAATCTCAGTGTCTATTCAAGCGGAAAGACCCACTAGGGCAAGGCACTAGGATCTACATTTGGATTTTTTTTTTTGCTTTTGATTAGTTAAAGGAACTAAAAGGTCAAATTATCAATATTTAATTCAAATGGAAATGCATTTGTTCAAGAGGAAAGAAAACACTTTATTTAAACAACGTGGGACTCTGGGGGTAAATGCCTGGATCAAAAATAATTAGATTTTGCAGTTATAACAGCATCTAAATCCCGTCTGATAAGAATCCTTTTTCCTAATAACAGGGGTGGTTTGACACCGATAGCAAAGCCTGCTGACGTTATTTAAACTCTAGCTCAGGCGGTAGCTGGCCTACCAACACAATTTAGACATTTGCTTTAATGATACGTACTTCTCTGATTTGGTTTGTTGTTTGTTGGTTTTTTTTCTTTTTTTAATCAATTTGAATTATATTTTAAATCTATTGTGATTTCATAATTGTGTGCACTTGACTAAAAGAGTCATTTAAAAAGCTGATAATTACCTTGGTGGTGATGTATTTTCCATTAACTAAATAGAAGTTTACATTTATAGAATTAAAACAACAGCATTTATCTAACGGGGAAAGGCTCAATAAAATTAATACACTCAGTCTTAAGGGGAAAAAAAGAGCAGAAAAGGCACCTTAATCATTCTGTACCAGTTTCGAGCCCAGCTGTACACGTATCCTAGAGAGACGCTGGGACGTGAGATACAAACGCACCCCAGCACCAAACCGGTGCCACAGCGGTGTTTTTAAAGAGTTGTTCTCCCCCGGTGATCCCCGAGCCGAGGCAGACGGAGCGAGCTGATCGTTGCTCACAGCGCTCCAGGCAGCGGGCGATGCGGCTGCGCTGCCTCCCCTCCCGGCCTCTCCTTTTGGGAGACGGCGAGCCGCTGAGCCCCGCGATGGGCCCGGGTGGGCAAACCCCAACTGGCCCTTCCCGAGCCCAGCTCCCCGAGCCGGCAGCGGCGGCCGGCCCGGCCCCTCGGTGCGGTGGGACGGAGGGGCCGTGCTGAGTCAGGCCGGGGGGAGAGGAGGAGCGAGTAGCGATACTCTACCTTCTTTTCTTTCTTTCTTTCTTTTTTTTTTTTTTTTTAATTCTTAAAAAAC
>JAAGNO010027352.1:0-37009 GCA_033439905.1 Ceryle rudis
CATATCTGCTGACCAGGACACCGGATGTAATATATTAGGGTTGTGGATTTTGAGTAATATTTTAGCCAGCAAGACCCTCTGAAATCAACAGGAATAATTTTAAATAAGTGAAAGGGGTTCTCAATCCTGATCCTTGGAGATACTAAAATGATTGACTGAATGATCCCTTGAGCAACCCTATCCAAGTTGCCCCTGGTCTGGTTAGGTCAGTTAACCCCCAAAGGTCCCCTGTCAAATTCGGGTGTGATTCTATAGTGGAAAAAATGGCAGGAAGATTGGGCCCTGCTGTACTTAAGAACAGGCATTTTGAATACTTGGAGACTCAGTGTAGGTTACATTGCTTCTGTGCATTTCGTTGCTCATTTCTGCTCATTTCTGTGCATTTCATTGTGCAACAATTTTAAAATCTAATAAAATTTCAACTAAACCCCCCTCTACTCCCCCTCTACTCTGCACTGGTGAGACCTCATTTGGAGTATTGTGTCCAGTTCTGGGCTCCCCAGTTCAAGAGAGATGGGGATCTGCTCGAAAGAGTCCAATGGAGGGCTACATGGATGATGAAGGGACTGGAACACGTGCCTTATGAGGAAAGGCTGAGACACCTGGGGCTCTTTAGTCTGGAGAAGAGAAGACTGAGAGGGGATTTGACAAATGTTTATAAATATCTGAGGGCTGAGTGTCAAGAGGAAAGGGACAGCCTCTGCTCACTCGTGCCCTGTGATAGGACAAGGGGGAATGGATGTAAGCTGGATCACAAGAGGTTCCACCTTAGATCTTTGAAATTGTGCTGGACCATTAATGTTGTTTTATTCTGAAGTTGCAGCAAGGGAGGTTTAGATTAGATATTAGGAAGAAATTCTTTACAGGGGGAGTGGTGAGGTACTGGAACAGCCTGCCCAGGGAGGTAGTTGAGTCACCATCCCTGGAGGTATTTAAGAGTTGACATGGTGCTTCACAACATGCTCTAGGGACAGGCATGTAGGGAGCTTGTGTGTTGTTTTTTGGTGTTGTGTGGGGTTTTTTTGTTGTTGCTTTTGTGGGTTTTTTGGTATTGTTTGTTTGTTTGTTTCTTTTTAGTGGTCAGGTATTTAGGTGTTCTTTATTCTTGTAGATATGGTTGGATTTGGTGATCTACAAGGTCCTTTCCAACCACAATTATTCTGTGATTCTGTGATTCCTTGAAATATTTAACACATGACAAATGAGTCTTGTGAGTTACCAGTGATATAAGTTTGAATGTTGCAGCTTCTCCCTGAACCCAGCATAAGATTTTGCTTCTTGTTCACTTTTCTGACCCTTCATCAGTTTCATATCAGCTTTGGATTACTAAAGCTCATTAACAGAAGTGTAGTGTAGAGATCCTAGACCAACCCCCAAAATGCTGGCACCTTTACACAGTGCAAAGGATGATGGTGCAATTATTGAAGGGTGCTGGAAGGAACGTGTTTGTGTTGGTATAGAGGCTCTCCAGTGTACTAAGCTTTACATCTTAGTGAAGCCTTTGGAGCAGTCATTAAGTCTAGCTTGTTGAAAGTTGCTCTTGCTCGTGCCAAAGGCAGACAAGCTGAGCAAGAAAAGGTGACCTTAAAACACAACATTTTTTCATAACTTTCTTTAAGAGCAAGAACATGGTTCAGCTTCTTCCACCATGAAAGGGAATGGAGTGGGTTTTTTTTGTTGCCTGGAGATGCGCTCAGCTGGCCTTAGCTTGAGTGCTTTGTTCAGTTTTGTGCTACAATCAAGGAGGGGATAAACTGGAAGAAGTCCAGAGACCAGCAATTAGCAATCTAGAGAGTGTGATGAAAAATTGAATGAATAGGGATTGTTTAGTCTACAGAAGAAAAGTCTGTCAGGAATAGGCTAAAATTCTTCAAATACCTAATACCCCTTCCGCTGAAGGGATAAAGGAAATGATCTTTTCTCTTTGCCTGATAGCAATAAATAAGAACTGATGCTATTGGATTGAAGTAAGGAAGGAAGAAAGGAAGATTCAGTCTACACTTTAGAAATAACTTTTGAACAGTAATACTATGAATATTGTAATAACCTTATGGGAAGGATGTACCTCACATAAAAACATTCAATGCTCCTACTTTTGTGCCTTCCATTCTTCTAATTCTCATTTTCCACAAGAACTCTGATTCTTAACATGTATCTGAGAAAGAGGAATGCTCTATGAGAAAGTGAGGAATTAAAAGGGGTTAAATACCAGGTTCCCTGCAAACTTCCTAGATTGTCATCTATGGCAAAACCGAAGAAATTCTAGACAGTTCCCATTTTCAACAAAATTTTATTTCCTTTCTCCTCTTTCTTTTTCTAACTGGATAACAAACTACTGGGATAGGATCATGGTCTCATTGTACAATTCTGAAAGGGTAGAGTTCTGTTCTTGGTCAGGGTTCACGGACAATAATACTATAGGTATTATTATGTTATTCATAATTCCACACAGATCCATTCTGATTTCTGCTCCTGTGTTTCTTCCTTTGATAGGATCTTCCCAGAATGAAGTACAAATGTCTTCAGTATCTTCTCTTCTATTTTTCTCAGCATAATAGTGATTATTTTTCTTGACATATATCACCTCCACCTGGAATTAGCTTGGTATTTTTATCTGCCTTTTTTTTTTTTTTTCTTAGTTCCTTTGGCTCCTCTATTTTTGCAGTAGTTTTAAGTGGCATTTGTTTCATATAAGTTGAGGTTTTAGATGTAGATAAAAATAAATAACTGTTGATTAACACTATGGTGGACACAGCTTTATAATTGCTAACTGATTGAGGACTCAGGAGTCATTGCAAAGACTTCCACTGACCTCACTATGTTATTCTAGCTTCTCATATTTGTGCTCATCAATCATGTTCCTTCAGTGTAGCCCCAAATCTATTTTGTCCTCTAT
Organism: Ceryle rudis; assembly: GCA_033439905.1. NCBI lineage: Eukaryota > Metazoa > Chordata > Aves > Coraciiformes > Cerylidae > Ceryle > Ceryle rudis. Next base: position 2,897 of record JAAGNO010027352.1, read on the forward strand.
AATTTTGACATAAAGTGTTGGCACTGACTTTCTGATAAGGACTCAGCAAAATTCCATATGGATCTCTCAATCTCTTTCAAATCCCCCTATGTCCCAGTTCTCACCCTTTCCCTGATATAATAACTTTGAAAAACCCATGGAATTAGCTCTGGATCATACTTTGGCACCATAACAGTAAGATGAAACATTTGGTTGTTAATTCAGATTTGTTATCCCTACTAGCTATGGCTGGTGCATCTTATGACTGAGAGGTTGCCTGCAGCTCCTGTGAGGTGGATTAGCTAAATCTGGCTTTACCTTGATTACACACCTTTACAGATGCAGATGCAAACTACTATCATTAGTTTAAATAAAAGCTCCTTTTTGGGGAAACAAATAAAATCTGATTAAAGGATAGTGAATGGATTTGTGTCATCCACATTTCTTCAGGCTCTAGACCAGCTTGTGTCATACCCACTCACAGAAATCTAATTGTGATGTTCAAGGAACTGTCACCATGACTGTATCAGCAGAAGATTACCAGAGAGGCAGACTTCTCTCTGACTTCCCTTTCCCTTGGAAGAAAATTTTGAAGCTAGTTTTAGGCATTTGATCCTCCTTGTACAATCAGTAATGAGAAACGACCTCTGTAGGCAGCCTGGTGTTTAGTGCAGTTACTCAGAAGTGGAGGCTTCATGCCTTTCACTTGCCAGCATGAAAATGCCTCACCTCCATAGAGAGGACTCCATTTACCATTCTATAAAGCTGGCTGTGAGGTAGCCAATCTCTCTGCCTCTCCTTTTGAAGCTGTGCAGAAAAGACTTCAAGAGTGAGAGGAAGCAAGAGGGTCTGATTTTATAGGCAGTTTTTGAAAGGTTTTTTGGTGGGAGGGTTCAGGAAAAGAAGTCGCACTTTCCAGCCACAGCACCTGAGGCTGCTCACACATTTTGAATGTAAAGAGTCTCCTGAAAAAGAAAAAAAACGTAATCCACGCTGAAATGGAGTGCTTTATATTGACTACAGCACTGACAATGTTTGCCAAGTTTGGTCGAAGCATGCCCAATGGATCAGGACCTTCCAAGGGTTTATCTACTTGCCTCTCTATCTCTGAATTGTGATGCTCATTAGGTAAAACTAAAGCATCTAGCTGCTTGCATATAGTTTGTTTATTTGCTTGGTTTTATTTTCTCAGTGTATGAAAACACCTGTGTTTAGAGGTGCAGGGAAATCTGTAGACTAGAGTTTAGATGATTATGAATGCAGACACAGAGACATTAGTTCCTAATTTACACTGACGTCCAAGGTTTAGGGGACTTCTGCTGGCCGAAATCTCATGCTATACCCTGCTTCTTTTTCACTAGAGTGTATAGGCACAGCAGCTTTCTGTATGATGGCAATAACCAACTTCCATATTAATTTCATAATTTCATAGAGATTTTTACAGTCTATTAGTTTTGAAGAAGACAGGATAGTGGAGCCAGGATTGCTTGGCATGGTATTGTTGTACCAGGCATCCAAAATCCAAAAAATATTGAATGCAAATGGAGCCCTAACACAGTGTCTTCTGACTCCCTCAGAGTTACAAACAGGTGGCATCCATTAAAAATCTGCACTTGGTTACAATTACTGTTACCCTATCTCAGACCAGTCCCAGCTGCAGTTTGCCCACTGTAGGAAAGAGAAAACCCTAGCCATACTTTAAGCAGAGCTGGAAGAGTAACCAGTTATTAAAGGGGCCATGTTTTTGTATTTTTTTTTTTCTATTAGTAGACCTACTTCCTTTGCTGATAGCCTTATAAAACATTACAGATATCTTAAAACCATGTAACTCCAAAGGTCTAGAAAAGTGATTATTTGAATCAGTGAAGTTAGATTCTGCTTTTGTGGAGGGCAAGAAGAAATATTTTTGTCCATCTCAGTAAAATATCCTTCCAAATTAAGAATAGCTGAAAACCTGTCTCTGAGATGTGTTCCACTTCTCAGAACTAAGGAGGACCCTCCTTGCTCTCCTTTTGTTTTCTGGGTGGCTGCCAAGTCCACTCCTGACCCCCTGGCTAGATTCACATAACCCAGTCCTGAAGGAGTAACAGGGCAGATAACAGTAATGGATAAAGCCTTGCTGAACTGTCTCCTGTATACAATGACAGCCTTGCTTTAGACCATTTAAATCAGTAATTTCAATGTTTCTTGTGATTAGTAAAGCTCTGAGGAAATATTTTCCCTGCACATAAAGAAGGACATGCATCTCTGTCTTTAAACGATGAGGCAGACTTAAACTACTGTGATGTGGTTTGCAAGTTAAAGATTGCAACTTCTCCCTAGTGTGCTTGTGTTCACCAGATTCATCAAATCTAAAATAAATTACAATTTCCCAGGCTATTGTGTTTAACAAGGCTTTGGAGACATCAGTTGTCTTATTAACATTTATATTCTTTTTTTTTTTTTTTTTAGTAGTATTTGCAATGGTAGAAAGAATTTTTTTTTGTCTCCTTAGTCCTTAATGAATTCTATGATGTAGCCAAAGATTTGTATGTATAATGTAATCACATATTTCCTCATGTTTTAAAAGATCTTTTTTATGTTGTTGTTGGGGTGCAAAGAAAGAATGCAGTGTTGGTACTTGGAGAGAATTATTTTTATTTTATTCTAAAGAATTACTGTCAAACGCCCTAGGATCTGTGTGTGCGTGCGTGCCTGGATTATCTCTATTAACCTGCATCTATAGAATGACAGAATGACATCCACTCACAGATTAACTGTTATAAAACAAGATTCATCCAATGTACAAGTGCACCAGCCTGAAAAAGTGGAATAGCAAAAATTATTTCCTTTCTTATCACATAGTTTGTACACATCTTTATTTTTCCTCAGGATGACCTATCCATTGCAAAAGATAATTGATTATTGTGAATCATCAGTGTCAAGTACTAAGTAAGAGTGACCAGAATAAACTTGGAAAAATACCTATTCTTTCCTTAGCTCCATCAGTCCACAGATTTTATTTATTTTTTTGTTGACTTTTTTCATTCTACAAGGTGAGTTTTCTCATTTCTGCAGAAAAGAGGAAGGTACAAAATAATTTCTGTATGAAGAGGAAGGTGTGGACAAACAACAAGAGCAATTAGTATTTTTTTCTTGAAATTAAACCATTCTTTTAAGAGGCTATAGAATAAATAGGCTCTTGCCCATTTATCACGGAAATATTCTGAATATTCAGTAATATAGAGCTCTACTGCCTGGAAGACTTCACAAAAGAACTCTTATTCCTAGAATTACAACCTGTAATAAAACTGTGTTGAATCCCTTAGTGCATCCTAACTATGAAGAACATTATCGGATACAGGCCTCAATGGGAAATTTATGTGCCTGAGAATCACAGAAAGTAGCTGTTGTACCATAAATTCCTTCATGCGGGGATCTTTCTTTCTCTCCTTAGTGATGCTCAGGAACAAATAATTATATTAACTAAATATAATAATACATATCACATATCATGCAGTGGTAATTGTTTCCAGTGAAGTTGCTATTTCCCATAGGTTTTAACATAATACTTTAGATTTCATGGTAAATGAACAAATAAATCATGTTGCCCCGATAAAATTTCTCACTGACCCTATCTTTGATGCATGATTCTGCATGATGCATGTATGAATTGAGGAGACATAAAAGACAAGAACACTGCTCTTGCTTTAGACTGGATTGTGTTACTGGGTATTGCTCTATTGCATTTGAGATGAACACAATAAAAATCCTTTCCCTGATCATAATTTGGTGTGATCCAAATTTAGCCACTGTAATGCTTACCATGCATGCTTTTTTTTTTTTTTTTAATGTAAACAAAGAAGACAAAGCAGAATATTTATATTCAGTGTGTAGAATTCCCATCTGATTGTGCATCTGAAAATTTTTACTTTTTGCCTGCCTTTCTCAGAAGGTATGTTGAGATGAACTGCAGCTATTCATAGATGATACAGAAAAGTAATCACATTATTTCACTTTGCAAGATGCATATGGGGCTACACAGTGTTGAGCCTTTTGCAATTGCAAACGCATTCATGCCCATCTGTATCTCTGTATTACTCCATGACGGACTGGACCATTTTACCTCATGATAAGCTGGATAGCTGCCCCGTCATCTCTGCTTTCTCCCCTTACCATGGTCCAAAATAGCAGCTGTATGTTGCTTTGCTTAGTGCTGTGTTCAGGAGAAGCTCCCCTTTTAAAAGCCCCTGATGCTAAACTGGCAAGAGACTGGTGCTCCAAGGCATCTGGACCTTGGATTTTTCTGGATGTTTTCTGAAACTTAGCAATACCAACATGATAATTCCTCAAATAGCCTAGTTTTTATCCTCAGTCTTACAATAGGATGAAGTATTTCTTGAGAGGAATGTTAATCCTGGAACTTTCCAATATTTGTGCTTGTTTAGAGGAAATGGATGAGCTGAAATTTAAGACTTTCCCCATTTACCTGGCAGCCATTTCTTTTGAGGAAATCCTTAAGAAAAAAAAAAGCAAAACCTCATCTGTGAAAGAAAAGCAAGAAGTTGAATATAATCTTTTATTAGTATTTTTTAGTAAAGACTTTTCAAGTCCTTTTGTGCAGAAAGCCCAAATCTCCATTTAAATGGAGACACTTTGAAAGTATGTTCTTCACGGGCATGCATGGATCAGTTCTCTTTGTAAGAACAATAGGGAAGGCAAAGTTTTATCACGAGGGATGTTTCATACAGAATAAGTTAGAAATTCAAACAGAGAGGGGTCATGTGGTGAAAGACAGTATAAAACACTGAATATGCTAATAATACTGTGCAGGAGTTATGTCTGGTATCTTTGCACACTAAAATTGAGTTTACTGATTGTCTAAGGTTGGCTCCAGATTATGGTCAGTCAAACATAGCTGTATGGGAAGACTGAGATATTCTTGCAGCCAACTGGCTATGAAGTCAGCCTGTTCCTAGAACAGCTTGTAAAGTCTTTGACTTGACATTACCTCACCTAATATGCAACCAGCATTAAAACTTCCCCTAAAGCAATACATTTAATTGCATGCTCTACTAGAAGACAAAGAAGTCTAATTGGTCTGAGATTTATTCTATCAATAAAGACAAATTATTTTCTTCTCTCTTTTTTTTTTTTTTTTTTTCTTTTTCCTGAGCTAAATGCAAAGTATTTAGGGAGGTTTCTAGACAAGTCAAAAATGTTTGTTGAAAGAAAATACGTCTTGTGTTAGTTTTGTAAATCTTATCTGCTTATACCAAACAATGACTTTTAATAAGTCTAATCTGTTTCTCACAAGAAAATCTTAGTTAAATATTTTGCATGTTATATTCTAATATTATTAAGTTAGTTGTTTCCATTATTGCCTTATTTATTATGATGTATTATCAGAAAGAGCACTAAATTTATCTGCAGCACTGTTCATAACTGTTTTACCAACAATGACAAGATTCTTTAAAATAGTAATATTGTGTCAGTTGAGAGGGTGGTATTTTATTCTCATGATTCATTCTAAAGAAAAAAAAAAGCAACAAACAAAACCAGCAAGAAACCTGGACCCCTTTTCCTTCCCGTTCTGTTTAAAGACCTATAGCAGCATAAATGAAACATCACCAAACAATTGCATCCCCACAGTCCCCAGGGAGCTAACATATTTTATCAGCATTTACAATGAAAGAACAAATATCAGAATCTCAGTATCACTGTGGCTTCAATTCTCATCCCCTTGCATTTTATTTGTTTCTTTAAAACTCATTTTAGAGAGCTGCAGGTTGATTCCCAGCTCTGTGCAGGAGAAGCCTTAATAATGGGTCAGAATTCAGATGCACACCCACCCCACATACATGTACACATATTTTTTTTTTCTTTCATGGTACAGCAAAAGATATTATCTTGGTAATTCTCTATTCACTGTGTTACACCTCTTCCCACTAATCCAATGCAGAACCAGATTACCAACCAAGCCTTTTGAAGCCTTGATGTTATTTTGCTTGATAAATTGGGCACAAGACTAAAATTGAAAAGAAATCCTGTTTTTATTATTGGAGACAAATCTAGCAAGCAGGAAGCATATGTTATGCTTTGGACCACATGCTGGGGAGAGGGAGCTAGAGGGCTCTCGAACCAATCAGTTACTTCAAACAATACCCAGTATTCACCTGGGACAAAGCCTATGCCATTAGTCCTGACTGGAGAAGCCCTCTAATGCCACCAGGCTACCCTAAGGAGCAGAGAAACCCACCTGAGAAAATGTCACAGGAAAAAAGAAAAAAAATAATCAATATGCTGCATATTGATGTGCTTTTTTTTTTTTTTTTTTTCCCCTTACAATTTGATACAGGAATATGCTGGTCAAATGCGGGGGGGGAAGAGGCATGTTTCAGATGCTAGCAAAGGGCTTATGTGAAAACTTTAATGTTGCTAAGCTAATGCAAGGATCACAATAAATGCATGGACTAGCAAGTGCTGTGTTTTTCAAAGGGCAGTGTTGAGTATTGATCTGTATTAGAAATGATAATGAGGTTATTTTGTGCCTCAGTGAAATACCTTAACTGTTTCAGTGCTTCAAGTGCATCATAGTTAAAGTGCTGGAACCTATGAATTGTTAATGCCTCCAACTCCAAATATTTTTTTCTGTCTTTCCAATAGTTATTTCAGTTTTCTATTCCTCAGCTATTGCAGCTACTTCTTTAGACAGTTTCAGCTTCTCACTTCAACGTAACTGCTCGTGAAATAGTTACTTAAATCCACCCCCACAAGAAGGAGCTTTTCTTTGCTAACATTTTGCAGAGTCGTTCATGTTTAGAATATCGTAGTCAAACTGGAGGAATGAACCTTTCAGTTTTTCTGAATAGAGGTGAAGATGAGTGCTTATGGAGAATGAAGCACATTCTTGTTAATTTATTCTGGCGTTACCTTGGCTTGTTTTGTTTTGATCAATAGAAAACATTTTCTAATTCTGCATGACCCTTCTGCTGATTTGTGTATATACAATGGTTGCTTGGTTAGTGATGTGAATAAATTATTAACGTGAAGACCAGATTCTTATTTAATACAAGAGACCACCATTTCTAAGTGGATTAACTGAGCCCAGCAGCAGCAGCATCATATAGCATGACCTGGAAAGGAAAACTTTGCTGTTACAACTTTCTGCTGAAAGGTTAAAAAAATAATCTTATTATAAATTTCCCAGCCTCTAGTTTCTTGTGAATATCTTTTGTTTTTCAATCTAACTTGTTTCCAACAGTTGGTTGGAAAGCAAGGTATAAGATAGAAGAATCAATTGAAGTAGATTTCATCTTTGTTGCTGTACATGAAAAGATTTTGCAATGAAAAAACCTCTTTTTGTACTGATACTATTTAAGTATTATAAGCCTATTTGCACAGTTAAAAATATAATCCCTGACTAGCACTCCAGAATTTAAACTATCATCTTTTTTTTTTTTTTCCCCCTCTGGAGCTGTTCAAACAATAATAATAAAAAAAAATCAACAGAAAACTATAAGCAGTCATTTCTAGGCACTCCAAGCCAAAGCCATCTCTATTTCATTCAAAATTAATAACTGTCATAAGTAAGCTGATTTAAAAAAAATGTGCTAAAGCCAAAGCAGGCATGTATTGGTATCTCTATCATTCTGAATCATGTATTTAAATTTTACATTCTTTCCTTGATTTAACTAGAGTAGAATTATCCCTAGTTGCAAAGAACAACAGAGAAAATGCTTCAAAAAATGTGAATATTTCACCATTTTCAGTTGCTGTATGTTAGAACTATAGTGAAACAATAATGATTTACATTGACTGTTGACCCAGACTTGTGGGTTTAAGTGGGCTGTATTTTCTCTAGGAAGTGTTGTTTCTAAATAACAAGGACATTATAAATTATATCCCAAGGGCAAGATATTAGAAATGGTTGGTGGGAGCTCATGTTTTTATCATTGATGTAAACAGGAATTAGGCACCAGTAAGTGCTTCTGGGAATGCTCCTGTTAAAATTCTTTCGTTCCTTTTGCCGATGAAATTGGAAGGCTGTGACTTGCTTCTGTTTTTTCTCTTGGCTATAGACCAATATATTTCCCTGCCTCCAATTTGGATTAGTTTTCAGACTGATTGTGAATTGTACTCTTTCTTTTTGTGCTCTTCTGTCTGTGATTGTACATGTAGAGGTTGATGTGCAGAAGCAACCACATTTCTTTGGTGTTATTCTTGAAGGGGTCTGTGACATTTGATGTCATGCCTAGTTTGTCTTGCCCAGCTACTTTGGTCTGTCTACACTAAAATTAGTGTACATGAAAACTTATTTGTGGCAAGCAGCTGTTCTAGCCTTTTAGTCTCTCCAGGACATAAGGTTGGGAATAACAGAAGAAGGAATAAAGAAGACTGGTGCCTTCAAAGGAGCTTTAGGTATGTGAAAAGAAAGTAAAAAATCAATTGCCTAAAGTGCTAGACAAGAATGACTGACTGTCAAGTATCTGGTTACAAAAGCCCTGCAGAGCACTGCTGGGCCATTGTCAGTAGGATCAGAAAAGAGAAACAAACAATTCTTTGCAATTTAAATAATCAATTCCTCAGGCCTTGAAAAGCAAACAAACAACCCCCCCCAAGCTCCAACTTTTCTTACGTAAAGTTTAATCATTGATCAAAGTTAGTTGTGTTCAATTATTGCATCCAGTGTGTTGGAGTAAAGTTCACACTGTGGTTTATTAGATCTCAGTTGTGTTTTCCCAAGCAACCATGACACCCCATTTATCACTATCTAGGCAGAGAAATTTTGAAATACAGATAAGCTGTTAGCTATTAGTGCAGCAGTGTTCAGGAGCTCCTTTTACAGATTTACGGCCTGTCCCAGTATGACTAGCTATTTGTAGAGGTCTGAGAGTGGGAGCTGGTTTTCATGAACCATGATCATGCTTTCCCATTGATTTCACAGAGAGCTTTAGGGGGATAAAAATGGCAACAGAAAAGGTCCCAGGTTATTCTTGTCCTGGGCATATGCTGTGACCCCACAGTCCTGCTCCTTCTTTATTAATAACTACATTGAAAGACAATAGTTTTTGTAATGCTTTGTGGGGTGTCCTGTTATTAACTTCTCTTTATTCTTAGAAAAACCCATTAGTTATAACTTTTTGTTTCTTATTATTTAATTGGGATTTAATCCTTAACATGACATTGCTCTTTATCTTATGGTTATTTATTCCCTTTGATAATCTCCAGTGAGAGACTCTGTCAAAAGCCCTTTGAAATTTCAAATAATTTACACCCACTACATCCCCTTTTCCCACTATTTTATGAACCTTTGCAACACATTCTAGAAGGCGAAGGGGCACAATTAAGTCTTATAAGAGCTCTGCTGGTGTCATCCCATCAGTTGATATTTATCTATGTGCAGTATTTCTCTGTTCATAGTTGCTCACTTCCATCTGTTTCTCTGCTAGTGAAGTGACCCTTCCAAATTGCTGTCATATGCTTGCTGGAAAGACCATTACTGGGGAATATCCCGTCTAGTTTTCACTAGGGAATGGGAATCTTGGAAAAGATGTGCAGCAGAAGTGGTAAGTCCTGCCATGCAGAAGATTATGTGAATGAAAATATGTTCTGATTTGTAGATCTGTGCTTGTCCAGGAACTGGTGCTGCCTCTTGGGATATAGCACAATGGACACCTGTATTGTTTCCCTCCAGTTTTAAATAAGAACTTTCCTTTATTCCTGTTTTGTGCTCTGTTCTCAATATCCAATAGCTTAGCACACTAGGTAGCTCTCACAGCAACCCTGCCTAGTCTGTAGAGCTGAAATGGAGAGAGTTCCCAATTTGATGGGCAAAGATGTCACACCAGAGGTGATGGATAACCACTGTTAAAGCCATATTTCACACTTTCATTCATCTATGGCTTGTGGATGGCTCATTCCTCCTGTCCTTCCCACTCTGTGGATTGACTCCAGGCTCTTTGACAAGCTCCCTACTCAGCTTGGTGCAGTTGTTCTTACCTACATCTCTCTCTATGAGGCCTTTTTTTTCCCAGTCTTATGCTTTTGATATTTAGTGGATTTTTTTGGTCAAAAATTGTCACTATTTGCTCGGGCTACCTTTTAACTGAACATTGCCAACACATATTGCTCTCTCTCCCAGTCCAGCTACAGACACATACTCTGTGGTGCCTATGGAATTTACTTAGTACCTAAGCTTCTCAGATTCTAACCCAAGCTTTAGTCAGCTGTGGGTGGGCTCCAAGTGATGCTCAGTGACTCAGCAGTCAGTTTTCCTGCAACCATCTTTGAAGTGTTCGTTGGTCTGAAACACTCAGACCAAATACAGACCCAATGCTTCTTCTGAAGGTATTCAGTCATATGAAGCCTTTGAAGGAGGATGTTCTGGCAGTGTGTAGCATTTTTAAGTGATGATAGTGGAGAGGCTATTACTTTAAAATAAGAAGGGCTATAGCCTGGCATCACTGCTTGATCACAGTGACTTTTAGAAAATAATGCTTTCTGTACATCAGAGGAAAACACAGAAAACATTTTAGTCAGTGATAACTCCTAGTCTGGTGTGAAATGAGTCTTAACAATGTTAACTCCAACATAGCTGTAGCAGTTACCACCACAGAAGCACTTTGAATTAAAGTAACTTTTCCTCAGAGTTGTACACACACTGCATTTCCTTTTGGCTTTATACTATAGATCCATTGTTAATCTCTGAGAGGTTGCAAGATTTCAGGCAAGGATCCTACAGAATTTCCTATAAGCATTTGTCCTAATTATCTTAAATTCAAATTGTTTCACAAAATCAAAGGGGAATTAAGATTTTAATTTCTTTCTCCTCTTTTGTTTTTTCTTCATTATTTGACAAAGTCTAGAGACTAATCCCATCTTATACATGAATATAAAATAGACCTAACAGATGCTCTGTCTGCTACAGAACTTTATTTAAGCAGGCATGGTTTGCATGTAATATGCACTTGAAGGTCAAAGCTTGTAGTATAAAAATACAAAACCTTGGCACTATTTAATTATTTTTATTTGTAATTTTTTTTAAGTGAGTTTACTGAATGATTAATGGTTTTGGCTTAAAACAAGCACACTGCTGGCAAACACTGTGCAAACATCAACATTGCAAGCGTACCTCTGTCCTGACCTGCAGCACCTTTTCTATTCCCATTTCCCATTGTTCTGGAACAGATCCTGCCAGCCCTATGCCAAATGGACTCCTGTTTTTTTCAAAGTACATAGCAGCTGGAATGAAGTGGCAAAGGACATTTAGACTCCCAAAGCCTGGGATGCTTTGCTTCTGCTACTGTCGAGTAGAAACAGCTGGATTTGGGGGTATGGCCTTTCTTCAGGTGAATTCTGTTTTACAAAAATGGTGTGTGTTTTATGCATTACCACCTGGTAATGCTGTGGTATGAATTTGAATTAGGAGCTGAGGAGTCCTGCCTATGCCATTTTTCTGGAAGGGACTTCTTGAGCAGATGGAAAGTGGGAATGGGATATGGACTCCCACCTCTACTGTCATATGAAAGGAAATGTGCTTGGGGTTTTTTAATTTAAGGAGTGCTTACATTTCTCCTCACCACACCTCCATTAGGGCAGTGAGCGTTGCATCTACAGTGAGGGGACAGAGAGGACACTGTAGGAACAGCAAGCTCCCTGCCCCTCTGAAGAGCTTGACTACATTAGGCCCTGCAGGGTATCTAGATCTGCTGACCCTTTTCCTCCAGGCTAGCTTGGCTATGGGCTGTGACCCAGCTGCAGAACACTAGCCAAATTTTGAGGGGACTGAAGCATAAATGCATGGCAACCATTCAAAGCTCAGTGGCTTTCTGTAAACAGGAAAAGTATATTATTTTGAACAGAGTTGTCTTTTTTCTATTTTTTTTTTTTCTATTTTCCTCTTTAATGTCCTTTGGAAAAAGGAGATAAAAACTCTGAAAAAAATTTAGCTTCTCTAATAAGCTATTTCCATGTGGACAGATCTGAAAACTGGTGAGAAATGTGGAGTAGAGAGAAGGGAGAAAGAATCTCCTAACCACTCTTTTACTACTTCCTGCCTGGAAGAAATGTAGAAAGTATTTGGAAAATGTGAAAATGTTGTATTTATGTCAACATTTCTCAGAAAAAGAGTCTAGTATTTCAACCAGCTGTACTGTTATTCTGAACAGTTTGCCATTTGGCTTCAGGATTTTCAGGTATGAAGAATTTGAAGACACTTATGTCAATGTCCTTATAAATTGTTTTGAGTTTCAACTAACTCAAGTAACAAGTCTGAGTACACACTGGTCACTGAAGTCAGATGTATCCCAATGTAGTTTTCAAACACTCCAGATTCAAGGTCATTCTTAGGTCTTTTGGGTTTGGCTCTAACTATGAAATTTAAATCCTTTTAATAGGACTTTAAAATCCTATGTTTCAGGCCATTCAATTTGTGTGTCCTCCTCTTTTTGTGCTGAGCACGTCTCAGAGTGTTGTATTCTGAAGAATATCCATTGGCTTCCAAGGGTTTTGAACTTAGCCTTTAACTTAATGGTTCTCAGCTGTTTCTTTTAACTAAGCAATTTTAAACATTAAAGTTTTATGTTCTTCTGGTTTTCACGTGCATGTAAGTATCTGTATATTATAATGGTATAATAATGTATTTCCTTTACTTTTTTTGTCTTTTCTTTTATGACATTGTTGTTGAAGATGTTGTATGCTCTTCTAAAACAATTTCAGCTGACTTTTTTCCAATTTTTGCCAAAGCTTTCTTAGCTGTCTTAACAATATCAGGAATGAACCTTTCCGACTATGAAGGAATTTGCAATCCAATCACGTACTGTATGTCTTTGAAAAGAAGAAAATGTAAAGACAAAGACAGAATGTGAGAGAATTTTATTTAATGCATTGGCATGAAGTGTAAATACATACTGCATACAGATACTAAACTTTCCTAACTCTTATATGAAATAATTACCCTAGGGACCTCTGTGTAAAATAAGTCCTATACAACAATTCAAATATGGATGATGTGATTCAGGTGACGTCATCTTAATACTAAAGGTCATCCATCCACCAAGTGGAAATGTGAATGTTTACCTAGTGACAGGTTTTATTTTACCTTAGAAAAAGAAAACAAAGTGCTTTTTCCCCAGATTTGATATGATTAAATATTATTTTTGTGAAGCACAGAAGATACCACAATATTGTTTCAGTCATAATTTTTTTTTGAGCCTGGGCTTTAATTTGGCTGACTGATTCCAATCACAGACTTGGTGTCCTTCATGAAATAAGAGTCTCTTGTACAGATCTGTGGCCAACCAATTAGTGTCATCACAGGACTTAATTTCCAAATTTGGACATCTAAAATATAATACACCATTCATGGGTTTCTATTGTAGTCCCTGCCCCCATTCTTCCATGGCATGGCAATTGCCTTTACATACAGAGAACGGTAACTAAGACTTACACTGTGTGCTCCAGCACGCAGTCTCTAAGATTGGCAGGGCGTAATTTGTAAAATATTGCTTCTGACCAACCCTTTTCCTGAAAGTGACCCACAAAATTAAGAAACACCTCATTTGTTGTAGTAGGGGGTGTGTTATAAACAGTTAAATTAGTTTTTCAGGTACCTGGGATCTTCACCTGTGATTTTTGCTTTGAAACTTCTGGCATATAGCGAGTCCCTTCACCTTTCTGTGTCCTGATATCTCCACCTGTAAAAAGAGAATAATAACTTTTAATTGTCTTTAGAGCACATACATATGCATATACATTTATTTTTCCAGAAGCATTCTGAAAGCATAAAATTTGATATTCTATGAGTGCTTAAGAGCTATTATAATGAAATGAAGAACTGAGACCTTTTTTCATGATTCATCAGGAGTTAAACTGTGGCCTTCTGGTACTGAAGCAGAGGTTTATCACCGACTTTTTATATGCTTAACATATATGGGTAAAATCAAAGTCCCATGCAATTCCCACCTGCACCAGTTATGGCCAGCAGTGTGTCAAGCTGGAAGAGAAATGTATTTGCTGACCATCCTGTCAGAGGCTTATCCCCTCTCCCAAAATGGTGTGCTACAAAATACTATCATTCATAACAGCAGCTCATAAATGCCTTCTTTTTCCATTTGTGACACTAGCTGTCTCTCTAATCTCTCTGTAGGGTGGCAAACTGCATCTCCAAAATGCTGCACTTCTATGAAGGCTGTCCTGTGGCCAGCTGATTTGTTTTTCACTGTGGCTGCATTGTTTCCCATCTCTTAAGAAGTTACCAGTGGGGTGGTAGCAAGTGATAGCACTGTATGTTATAACTCGAGAAGGGTTCTTAAACCACTGGCCTTACTGTAGTCCTCTGAATATTTACATTACTGAAGGCAGGCAATCTTTTTTTTCTCATTATTATTTTTTAACTTGATTTTTGCCCCAGTCAAATCTGCTGAAGATGTCACTTCCCCCCCCCGCCCCCATTTCTAGACTCAAACATCTCTCTTCTCTTCATCTGTCTTCCTCTGTTACAAAAAATATCTTTTAATAGAAATACAGACTAAACTGATTGGGAAAGAGAAGTGTTCAGAGAACAGCCATGCATACTTCCATAATTCAAATTAATTTTTAGGGCCCATTCAAATTCTATTCAGTCTTTGTATTTTCTTGTAGTGATTCTGAGATGGCATAAGCCTGTAGCAATGGTGTAAACTTGAAGTTTTGATTAAAAAGGAACACAGGAAATGCGCACAATTTGCACATACTTTAAACAGCCTACTTCTGTGATCTGAAGGAGCTCTAGAGTTAAAAACATCAGTGGTAATTGAAAATAGCAGAAAGATCGTTAGAAGTAGAAGCAAAAGAAGAGAGAAAAACTTTGAGGAATTTTGAGACTTTGTTTCAATTCTGTTCCATAAGGGTTAGTAAAGGGATAGGCCAGAAGTAAAATTATGGTATAGAAAGGTCAGGAAAAAAGAAATCAGTAGTAGTGAAAATCTAACTCTGAAGAGCAGAAATGTGTCTACAAGGTAGTGAGATAAACATGCTAACCTGTCTTAGAATGAGAAATGAGACCTTTCTTAGTGCTTTGCAAAGAGATTTGCCTTCGTGGAATGCAAAAAGGACTAATAAAACATTTGGCCAACTTTACTTGCTTGTGAGAAACTTGTACCAAACCCTGCAATTGTCAGGGAAAAAAAACCAAACACCAAAAGCCAGCATGAACCTCAATTTCTCTCTGAATTAATAACATGTGAGAGGGAACAGAAAATGGATGATGGAGTCCTAGTGGGGATGTTAAAAAAAAAATGGCAAATGAATTGATTTCTTTCTGTAGGTGCAGAAAAAACCCCACCAGGGCATGTAATTTTGAAGGCTGAAATGTCAGCAGCCTAGAAGCCTACGAAAAATCAAATCAAACAAACACAAATGGTAATGCATAAGGGGCATATTACCGCCTGATGGCACATACGTTAGACTCTGACAGGAAGCATGTGCACAGCCTGAAAAGAAAGTACGTGAGTCTCAGATTTCATGGAAAGTGACAGTACCATATGTAGTAGTTAATGAGTTTGTAGTTTTCTAACTATGCCTAAAAAAGCTTATACAGCTGCTTAATGATATCAGCTAGAAAAAGTCATTCCCAAACACTTGGTGGGTAGCTTAAAAGAACTTAAAATCTCTGTAGTTAATTTTTTTATTACCGTAGCATCTAGAAACATCCACCTTTGTCCCATTGTGCTAGATGCTGTACCTCCATTGAAATGACAGACTGTTGCAAGGAGTGTGTTTTCTGAGAGTTGCTTTCTCAGTAAAGTACAGTGGGGCTGGATATTGGCTGAAGCTCCACTGCGGAGATTGGTAGGCAAAAAAATAACTTACACATTTGTTGTCTTCAGTGGAGTTTAGAAATCCAGCCCAGACAAACATCTTGCTTTATGAATTCAGTAGACCCACTTGTGGCTTCACTGGAGTTGTGTCAGAAGAGACAGGGATGTTAGGCTTTTGAAAATTTGTAAAGGTTCAGTACTTTGGAAATCAGATCTATTTGTCATTAGAATCTGTGGTCTTTGCTTTTCTCTTTAACAAGATTTGTTGTGAACTGCTTGTAAATATTCATAGCAAAAATCAAGTTGTCTGAAAATGGAAATGTGATCAGAAGAGCTTTCTGCAGAATATGACATCAAATTGCTGAAACAGCTGCAAGAAAGAGCAGAGAGATGTGTGATGTATTTGGATTGCAGGGAATTAACAAGGTTTTGATTATTATAGGCAGGTGCAAGAGATGTGCTTTTCCACAGTTACTCTTCAACATATATATTGACCACATGGTGCATGAAAGTGGATCAAGTAAACTGAAGCAGCAGCATAAAAAGCACATGATGACTGTACAGAAGGAACAATCTAAGCAGGGAAGAATAGATTAATGCAGTCTTATTTGCACGTAATTTGTTTCTTTGTGAAAATGCTGAAGATCTTAAAAGCCTCGGTAAATGCCTTTAAGGGAGTATGACAGAGAAAGGACAAAAAAAAATCAATAGTCTTGATTCTTTTTCTCCTAGTTTGCATTAGTGTAACCTACTGACTGAGTCTGTGTAATTTGGATGTCATCTAAATTTGCAGTTCAGACAGACTGCTAAATGTAGCTCAACAAGACAGAGCCTTGTCTGTCTGATTGTGACTAATGTAGAGAAAATGAGGTGTCTGATAGGGAGCTCAAAACTGCCATTCCTCATGTAAACTGAAGATTTCAATTTTTCATTCCTTTTCAGTCAGAAATTACATCAGGAAACAAAGCACACATGGAAAATGCACAGGAAATCTGGCTTTTGCATTGACCATTTTTTGCAAATGCTGCAGCCTTCTTTGATGTCATAAAAGATTAACCAATTAGTGAATTAAAGAGAAAAATGATATTTTTGGGTGTCATTAATCAAGATTACTTCCTTTACCCTGGAGGGAGGAAATACCATAGGCAACAAGCTGTAATAATGCTCAATGAACTCTAATTTATTTGAACTCCTTTCCCAGCAGAAGCTGTGGAACTTCTTTCTGAGCACATTCACAGGGCAGCTCTTTAAGCCGCTTAGTCCTGGCCAAAGAAATTGTAAAGGAAATTAGTTTCTGCCCCTTTAATGGCAGGGGTGGGAGATGAGGAAGCATGTCTTTAAGGCAGTGATGAAGAAACGGGTTGACACAATGACAGCCTCTTACACATCTATTTTATTGAATACAGGAAGACATAAGATCCTTTTAATTGCTCATTTTCTACCTGCCATAGAGGACAACAGGAGGAACAAAAGAAAAAGAAACACCACTTGTCAAATGATCCTAAAGATCTAATTCTCACAGAAGCTTGTCCAAAGGGACTTTGTAGTTCTCTGACATGTTATACTACAGACCCATCTTGTCTGCTGAACGTTAGAAGAAGATGAGAAAATGCTAATTCCTCAGACTGCTGTCTCATTGAAAACATGTAGGGATATGCTTAACAGGCTTGCCAAAGTCAATAGTTAAACAAAACCAAAATGGTAGGGTGATCGTTTGATTAAATCTCTGACATGAATTTGGAAAAGTAACTGACTGAATGAATCCTGGATTCTGTTTTAAATCTTTTGAAACCTTGTCTCAACAGCTAGAAGAACAGTTTATTCTGAATATAATTAAAATGGCCACAAGAAAGGAAAGCTTATTGTAATGGAAAATGTGGTGTCATGTCTTGAAGAAAACTGAAGCACTGCATTAACCACATTATAGCTATTCTTGGAGATTGCTCCAAAACCAAATTGTGCAAAGACTTGCCTTGCTTTTAATAAGCATTGCAGGAGGCACATAGAAAGCATCTGACTGAGTATTCAGTGTGTACCAATGAATTGGTAGCAAGAAGTGGAGATCACTTTAGTAAGAAATTGGCTGAGAGGAAAAGGGTATTATTTCCTCGTTTTGGAAACGTATAGTTATTCATTATGATGCTTTACTTGCTTTTCCCTTGGACTCCATTAATTTGATAAGTTTTGGAGATTCCTTCTCCCTCTTTTTCCTTTTTTTTTAATTTTTTTTTGTTTACTTCCCAAGATGATGATAGAGAGAATGCTCTGGTTACTGTGATGAGAAAAAATACATTTAAACAATGCATAAAAGCATGAATATCTTTTGTAAGACCAACTTACACAGATGAAAAAAATGGCCCATCTGCCCAGCTAGTCTAAAGTAGGTGTAGCCACCCTGAAAAAAAGGCAATGACAAAATAAACCAAAGAACAAATCCTTGGATATACTTTCATATTTTTTATTTGGAATTTCAAATATTAGCTGTCCTTTATGTTTATTTTTCTTGTGTGTAAATCTTTTCCCCAGGGTAGAATAATTATCCTCCCCTCATCTTTCCCCACTGAATCCACATGTTCATCCAGAAATTTCATGTTATTTCTGACAAGTGAGGCAAGGAATGTCACTTCAGCTTTAGCCAGAATGTGGTACTGCCTTCCAGAACTATGAGCTTGTTTTTTTGGGTTCAAGCAACTGAGTGTAGAAAAAGATATTTTAGAAGTTCTGGCAGCTAGACAGAGGGAAAATTAGCTCAGAAGATCATAGGGCTTGATTGTGACAGAACCCAAAGGAAAGCGGTATCAACTCTGGTGCTGCACCAGGCAGGGAGCTGCTGAGGCCAATGTCTCTGACTCGGTTTCACCACTCTTTCTTCCTTACTCCCTGCAGACAAGAGTTTCCCTCAGCCACTCCATTCTCCTTCCAGTCAGCACCATTGGGCACAGCTGAGGACTGGAGTCAAGACTCTGCTTATTTCTTATACCTAGAGCATCCTTCTGTCCCAGTGCTCCCTAAAGGTGAGGAAGCGGCCTGTGTGATGACAAGCTGTAGCCTGGAACCTATAAGAGGAAGGTGAAAGGACTTCTATTACTCTGTAATATCATTTAGTATTTAAACCACGAAGAATCTTGCAGCTGTCTGAAACAAAGAAGCTATTAAAATATCAGTCATTTCAAGAGTGTTTTTGCTTTCTGGAAATGTATGCCATGGCTGGCTCAAGTTTCCAAAAGCTTCTTTCCAATTGGGAGTGAGAGTTATTTAAAGTGTTTCACATTCTTACTCAAACACAGAGAGTAGAGTGATTATGAGATGACAACAACCCCAAAAGTATTGCAACAGTTAACATAAAATAGTTACTTTTTTGCAACATTAATTCTAAGACTAAACTCCATGTCCTAATACATTTTGCTTTGTGCTGAAGATGAAAATGTTAAATGCAGGGTCAGGACTTAAGCCACCATCTATCTTCACATGCCTCTGTTTGCCAAGACCCAAATGGTGGCACATGTGACATGTGTGGCACTCTGTCTCATGCTCCAGTTTTGTGATCACAATCACTTCCTTTCCTCATTGTATGAAACCTAAGGGACTGAAAAGTTATGATATCTTGCTGTAGTTACACTGGATGCACAGAGCTGACAGTATCAGCTGTATAAGGCCTCCTCCAAACTTGCTTCAGAGGCAAGAGAAAAAATCATATTGAATTTTTTAATTGGACAAGACCTTGAGTTTACCATGTACAAGTTTTATACAATATATATACAGGTCTTTTTCTTTTATTTGTTTTGTACATATCTCAGTGCAGCTTTAGAGCAATGACTTTAGCTGGATTGGACATCCAAACATCAAACAGAAAGTAAGAAGGAGAAAGTGGGAGACAGCAAAGGTAAAGCAGATAGGAACCTTAGCTGAAGTCCTGCTCTTATGCAGCCAGTGGAAGGTTTATTTTGTATGTGGGACTTCATCTAATACAAAAACTACCCACTCTTGTCAGCCTCCTGCAGTTTTTGAAAGATTCCTATTTTTCTTGTACATAATAAAACAGGCTTATTCTTTAGGGAGAAAAAAAAACAAAAAAAAATTACCTCATCCACAAAGAAGACTATGGCTGTCTAATTCAGTGGAGAAAGCTAGAAATCCAGACTAGCTCTGAGACAGGAAGGAACAGTTGGAAAAAACAGTCTGTCCTCAGCATCGAGCCCAAAGATGAAGAAAAAATACCTGTGCCCAACATTAAATGCATGAAAAGCAGTTTCCTTGCTGGAAAGGGGATGCAAGAAAGAAGATTTAGATTTTACTTATTCCACAGTGTTGGCATTTTTCTTTATTTCTTTTTTCTTCTTGAGTGAACTAAAGTTCAGCTTAAAAGCAGCCTGGAGCTAGAAAGCATTAAGTCATTTCCACCTTTGGGTGGGATTATTTTTACATAAAGTGGCTGGTGGTTATCCCTCTCCCTTTCAGATAAGAATTTGTCTAAGAATGATATCCTCTTGGTGAGTCCCAGCCAAAGGCATGCTGGCAGCAGCTGGACTAGGACTTGTTAGCAAAATGTCCCATTTTTCTCACTACTGCAAGACACTGGCAAATCTCGCTGCCTAATGCCTCAATTTGCCAATATAAAACAGTATGAGTAATATTCTTACTTTCCTTAGCACAGGACTTGCATGCTGTAGAAAGATGGTGATTTCAGGGCATGCTTCTTGTAACTTTTAATTTTAAGTATTAGATTAAATACTTTTATTAGACATTATTAGACAACTTCCTTTTTTTCAAATCTGCTAGCTATACTTTTTCTTTTTTTTTTTTTTTAATTTTATTTTTCACCAATTTCAAGATTTTTAATGTTGACCTACTTTGGAGGTGGGAGTGCCGTCAGTGTTAATACAGTGCTTTGCACTTTGTGTCTTCTCCTTTGTGTCTTCTCCTATCTTAATCAAACCAGATTTTTCTTCCTTTTTCTCCTTCCCTAGCTTAATCTCCCAGTTCTGTTCCCTCATTCTTCTTATCTCCAGATTATTGCATCTATTTTTCTGTACATTTTCTCTGTATTTTGAATTTCCTGTATTTTCCCTACTTTTATTTTATTTTTCAGATTTAGCTTTTTTCCTCTGCTCCTAGTTTTGTCACAGTCTATTCCTTCTCTTTCAATGTTCCATTTCATTGATAACTGTACTGTGAGAAGTAAAAACAGTTGACATAGAAATCAGCCAACTGAGTTCTTTTAACAACCTGTTTCCCTGTAATAATTATGCCCATTATTTAGCTGTAAACTGTTTGCAGTGGAGGCTGGGACAACTCTGTTTGCTTTATCTTTTTTTTCCAACAAGTTTAAATGGTCTTTATTAATTTCTCTGTGCACAGATGAACTTATTGTGTCACTGTTTTGCTCCCTCCGTGTGTCCTTTAATCCACTGGCATATTTTTAACTTCTAAGTAAAAATGACTTGACAAGGAACAGTTGAATGTGTATGAAGCAATGCCATTTAATGTCTCCTTGTTGGGAGATGATGAGAAAAGTAAATGGACTCTTTCCTGACATTGCAGAATAGTCTCCCCGAAAGATGAACAGCTTTTTTTCAACTTTATATGTGGGCTTCATAGCTCCATCAGAGTCATTTCAGAAATTCTGTAATGCATCCTGGAGTGTGAACTTGCTACAAAAGCTTCCCTGGCTCTGTTGCTATGGCTTTCTTCTGTGGGGCAGATTTCTGAACTAGCTGCTACTTAGGAAAGATGTATCTCTAGGAAAGGACCTTACCATATAACACTTTTTTCAGCACATTCCTTTCTAATGCCTTTATTCTAAAGCGGTGAATATTCTATCTTCTCTGAAGCTTAAAATTAAAAGCTTGGTATTCTTTAAAAATATATTTTAAGTGTTTTAATCTTGCCTGCTGACAGTGCAGCTCCCAAGAACATTCTTTTTGAGAAAGAAGCCTTGGACTGGGTCTTAGGCAATAGATTACAGCATGCTTTAATTTTATTTAAGCCATCCCTTGGTTCTCATTTTGCTTATTCCTTATTGTGTGTCACCTATAGCCAGCTCATCTCTTGCACACTCAGTGATCAAGGGGGATTTGGGCTTTTCCTGAACTGTAGCTCTTCTGACCTTCTCGATGATACCACTACCACCAAATCAACTATTTTATCCCTTTTGCTGCCTTATTCAAACCCCCTCCATGATGATAGGTTCCTCTGAGCATCCCCACTCACAGGAAAGGCAATGCTTGGAGCCTGGTGCTGACATGCAAGATATTCTTAAAGAAACTTGCAGATAGAGCCCCTCCTCCCAGCCATTCATCTTTTACCACCAGGCATTTGCCAGACAAAAAAAAAAATGGCTTCATTACCAGAGTCTTATTTTCATTTTAATTTTTACCTGGAATTTTCACCTTCTGAAAACTGATTAGCAAAATATTGTCTTCAGTTTTTTTGCAAGCTACTTAAAGGTGTAGGTGTACACTCATTCAGCTCTTTCAAGTTCTTCTCCTTTGGCCAGCTACTTTAGGAAAGTCTGACTGTACATGATAAGGCTGTAAGTTTGACGCACAGATGGTCCAATCGTCTTTGTAATTATTGTATTGCATCATTAGGTACACAAGGGTTTAATTTGTTTAAGATATATTTTTTCTTGTAATTGGAATCTGTCATGGCAGGTTTGATTCTCTGTTTGCTGTGGAGAAAATGTTTGTGTAACAGGTTTATTGGGGTAGGTTGAGCTCAGAGCAGGGATATTTTTCCCTGTTTTCCAATAAAGAATAAATCATGTGTAATATATGGTACTGTTGGCTGACCTAGTGTTGTCATAAAGATAATTTGTCCATTGGGAGAAGCATTCTGTGTGAAGTTAGTGATTTGTTTTTAGAATGACTTTCCTATTAACATAAATAGAGAAATAGTAATTATTTGTAAACTGTTCATTTATATCCACAATGAAACATTCCTCCTTGCTCAGAGTAGAAAATAGCATGGTTTCTACAAAAGGATGATAAAAAAATACTGCTTAATCATTTGGCTAAACAAAAACCCCTATCTGTTTTTGTCAATTCCTGAGATTTAATTAAAACATAGAGGTTGATTCCAAACCAAACCAACGCCTAATTATCACAAGTGTTAATTACAAGTCTTGCTTTAACTGAATGACTAATAGAACAGAATGGCAAATGCCTTCCCACCAGCAAGCAGATTTACTGACAAATGAAGCAGGATGCAAATTGAGGGCATCTTCTAGCCTTTGAAATCCTGCTTTACCTCTGCTGTGAATAATAAGTGGGAATTGTTTTAGCCCATGTTGGGGTTTGTTTATCATGAAATTCTGCTTTCTGTTTGAGGCCATGAAAATATAAAATGAAAATAGGGTAAATACTTTAATACATAAATCCTTTTCTCACCAGTAGCATATTTTAAATATGTGAATACAGAATAAAGCAGGAAGTCGGCCTACTGTGTGTATAGTATACTTCCAGAGAGCTACTGAAATCAAGTTGAAACAGGTTTCAGATGTGAGTACTCCCAAAAGACGGACATTTATAAAGAACTTGTAACTGGAAGTGGTTTTGGACAGCTGTTAATGCCAAAACAGTGACTGTCATCAGAAACCACGTCTTCTTCACACTCAGGAAAACACACTAAATTGCAGCCATGGTAATGACAAATATTAAACATTTTCATTTTGAACTATAGAGATGAGGGGTTTTGTTTCCATTCTTCCTGTTGGCTATTTATAAAGCCGACCTACTGTTCTGCTTCATTCCAGGGATTTGTTGTGAAACATGGCATGAAATTTCAAATCAGCCAGGAAACTTTACATTAATTTAGGGACTAAGGAATCCAAACATGGAAATACTCTTATGATAGCTGAGACATTTATTTGCAAGGGTGAGGAGGAGTAAGGATGTTCAGAGACTGAAGAGGGTTTTAGTGGGTAATGGTTTCACACACTTGGTCCCTAGACTTGCAAATGTTAACCATCTACCTAATTTTGTGTTCTTGGCATATTCTGTGAAGGCAACAGAACTGTGAACAAACAGGAATTAGAAATTCAACTGGAAACAAAGCAATTTTGTAAGGTTGTAGGTGATGATCCAAAGATCCTCTCTATTTCCCTAATTTGATTCATCTGTGCATCTCTGTACCTATTTGTCTTTTCATCCATTTATCTTTGTTTCTTGTCCCAGATGATCAGAATATATTACAAGTTCTACAAGTTTAAATTACAATTATGTTAAAATTACTTCCTACATATTTACATATTTTTTTTTCTGTAATATAGAATAAAGAAGAATTCTTGTATTTCCCCTTAGAAAAAGTACATTTCCAGGTGAATCTGATTAATTTAAAGATAACAGCCACAGTACAGTGACATTTGACACTCATATTAGTGCCTGAATTTCAGCACTTCAGAGTGTTTTGCAAACATTAGTTTGCTCAATGTTGAGCTTCCCATGGAGCATGGACTGTTATCACAGTTTCACAGATGCAGTAAGATGGAGGGCTGAATTACCCTAAATCTACACAGTAAATCAGCAAATAAATGTCTATAAATGAAATGTGTTTTCTAAAAGTCCAGTTACTCTAGATATAGGCTTTTAGAGCATCCTGTCCTGTGCTGTAAAATTGGTTCCATTTTTTCCTGCAGTGGAATTGATGGCATAGGTTAGAATGATGGTTTTGCTGGAAGCTGGCTGCCTGCCTGTCCACCAGAATCTGGAAAGCTTGTTTTGAAGGAAGGAAAAGCAACACTAGTGGTTTCATTTGCTTTTGATAATTACTAGCAATGACATAAGACCACCCTCACCTTAAACTTTGAAAAATGCAGTTGTTCTGACAAGAGCTACCTTGTGATTTGGACAGCTTTGGTCTGTGTTGAATTTCTTGCACTCTTTATTGCTTCTTTGCTACTACGAGTAGTATGTATTCCTTTCTGTGTGTTATCTCACCAGGGGCCTGGTGTTCATAGGGAATCTCTTCAGGAGTTGGACATTTCCATTTCATGACAACTGTTGCAAAGAATAGCCTGCTTTTTCTTTCTCTTTTTTTTTTTTTTTTTTTTTTAAATCTTGTGATATTAAATTCCAGATATTCTATGCTAAACATGCAATTTCAAGTCTTAATCCGAGAGGCACTACTGGGAATTGCAGAGTGCTCTCCTCAATGGGAGTGGGATTGGTACATCAGCCCCCTGGTGTGTTACAGCATTACATCAGCTACTTATCGTCAGAATTTTTGTACTGTTTGTATTCAGATGAGATTAAGTCCCAGTATGATTTTATTCTGGCCTCCTCTAAATTAGATTAGTGCAAATCAATTGAATCTTTCTTTCAAAGAGGTAATTTGTTGCAGATATCCTACAGGATCTACCATTGAAATGGGATCAGTTGATACAGCATTCAACAAGGTTGATCAGCTGTACAGAAATAAAGTGGTTTGGTATTCATTAAAAAATATATTGTTTCTGTGGCTGATGAAATTCCTTTTTGAGTAAGACACTACATCTGACAGGAGTAGTCCAAAGCCATGCTTATTATTTCCTGGGGTTGGGTATTTGTGTTGGAAAAGAGCTAAGTTGAAAATCATGCAAGCATCTGTTACATAGTTAGATAAGATAATGTAAATGTTTAGAAAATGTAAATGAAGCTCACAATAATTAGTAATGATGCTTTTCTACTTTTATTAATAAGGTAATGCTTCTGGCAATTACATTTAAATTTCATATGAAGGTTCAAAGCACTGGAACAATATCCTGTTTAGAATAGCAGAATTCAGGGTGAACTTGCTTAGTGATCTGTACCATGGGCTTCTTACAGAACTAGAAACTACTTGTCTCAGTTTCTCATCGTGAAACCATTGCCTTTTCTTGATACGTCTGATTCTGTAAAGAAAAAGAACCATATATAATTGTGAATGATTGTATTAGACTTTATATAAAAAGGCTGTTGTAATAACATTTTGAAAAAAAGAACAGCCCTCTGTGTGCTACTTTGAGGATAATCAAACATATAAAGCGACATCTGTCCTGTGTAGGGAGAAAGAAATGAACAACCATCAATTTGAAGCAACCTTGATATGGCATATTTCTTTTAAAGGTACATTTGCAAAAGAATGCCCTTTCTGAAATGTTTAGAACCTGCTCAGGGTTTACATCTAAGTCTGTGTCGTTGGCATAAACTAGTGCAAAATCCTGGCAGACACACAGAAAATAGAGAACAATGAATGTTAACAAAGGCTTCATTAATATTGATGTGTAATTCATATGGCAGCGAAAAGCTGCATTATTAGCCACTATTGTTAGGGTTCTGTCATTAATATTCAGTGAGGATGTGTGGGTATTGAAATTCCCTGATTTCTGGGCATCTCAGTGGTCCAATAATAATAACAAAAACTATGCTAGAGTTAGTGGCGGTCTGCTGTTCTCCACAGGATAATCAAGCTCTGCTTTGTTTCATGGAGGTTTCTGAGCTCATACTATCAGTATGAGCCTCTTGTGAAACAGAGAGGACCCAAACTTTCTTCTGCCTTCAGAAAGCTCCTGCATCTACGGATGAAGGTAGCATCTCTCCTCTACAGCTACATGCTCTATCTCTGCTGTCACAGGAGATAATTTTATACCTGGTTACCTCTTTTCTCACAGGAAACCACTTATGTGATACCAAACCAAACAGCAGTCCTTGTTTCAACTTCAGTGATAAATAACTGGATTTTTTGAAGATGCGTACTAGTAAAAGACGAAATTCACACCAAACTGTTCTTGAATCAAGTATTTGTCTGAGTGTGTATCTAAATGTGTGGATAGGGAATCACTTTACTATTTGTATACAAAGATGATATTGTGGTGCAGTATTTCTGCACATGAGCAGGCTATGATCTATTGAGATACATGGAATATAGCTTGATCCATGAAAGTAATGGCATTGACATGAGCGGGACTAACTGTAATGCATAAAGTCAAGTATGTGCATGAAGTCCTGGCAAGCTGAAGGCCTGAGTGTGTAACTTAAAGGCTCCATATTTTAAGACTTATCTGAGGCTGTATTCTGACTGTATCAATATAGTGCTTTTCCATGGAATTCTTACCATCTTTCTAAAACTGAATTTCATTTTTAAAACAAAGAAACAGCCGTATGCATCTTGAAAGGTCCATTATCCAGAAATAAACCATATATTTCTTGAGATCTTGATTTATTTATGTATTTATTTTAAAAAGGCATTCTTAAGAGCTTTCAAAGAAATCACCAGATGCATTGGCCTTACAGCATGCTAAAAATAAGGAGATGCAGTCCTATATGTTTAGTTTTCACCAAATATCATTGGTAGCTACAGAAATTAAATACAGCCTTGTATCAAAAATTTATAGAGACAAGAATTTCTTGTCTCCTCCCTGTGGCAGTTGCCAATACAAAAGTAGACAGTCCTCTCCCCCTCTTCACACCAACTTTTTTACAACTGAATGTCAAGCTTAGTGTATTACAGTGAAAGCCAAAACACAAACCAAACCTCTGCTGAAACCACAATCTGAGAGATGGGTTGTGACTATACTGCAGCCTGCCTTTCATCTCCCATGCCTGTTCCATGGTGCTGGTGGATTTAGATTTCTTCAAGACCAGTGCTTCAAACTGAGTGTTTACCTGCTAGGCCAGTTTGTGAAAGGCAACCCTGAAAAGTTCCTTTACTGGTTACTACAGTATAGTCTAGGGACTCCACTGTTTTAGGTCCAGATCTCTAATACCACTTCTACCTTCTCCCAGACACAAGTGGGTGCGATAGGAACAAAAAGCTTTGGTGGCACACAGGCTGATTAGAATGATAAATATCAGTCTTTTGGTGTGATGTTTTGTCAAGCTAGTGCTTCAGTAAACTGCTCAACTGTCAGGTACATAACTTGCAGTGATGCATCTAAACTAAACCAGAGTTCTTCGCTGACCACTTTCCTTGCTTAGGCAGTGTTTACTCAGCAGCTTTGAATGGGAGAAGAGTTGTGATGCATCAGATGTATTTTGAAAAGTTTTCTTTTGTGCTTCCATGACATTTACAACTCATGTTGAATAATACTTATCTGTACTATGCCACCAGCTGCTCGTTCTTTTATACCAGTGTCATTAGTTCTCTGCTAGAAAATCACAATGAACACCAAATACAGCTGGGGTGTTAGTGTAATACCATAAAGCATAGAAAGAGATTGAGATCTAGTGAATATTCAGAAACACTTGCTCCAGGATATCCTAAACAATTAATGGCATCCTGGAGAGCCTTATTCTACCCTTGACTAATAAAAACCCTAATCCTTGTTGCAAGTTCTGAACATTTAAGAAGACAACCTGCATTTCTTCTCACCTTTGAGACCCTGGTCAGGTATTCAGTATTTGCTTTTCTTATCCTGCACCATAGTCATCACCAACACTTCTTCAATAACAGACTTCTAAAAATTTTTTTGTTCCAGATCATATTTGCTGGGCTATTCCTGTGTTGGCTTTCAATATGTGGAGGTCTTGCTCTCCTGTCTCTAAAGATAAATAAGAAACATTTGAAAATGAAAAACGGGGAGATAATCCACTCACACCAATCATTAGCATGACCATGTCCTAACTTACTCTGTTTTGTACTCAGCTGGTCCTTCACTCTGTTTTAGCTTTAAAGTCTAACGGTTTCCCATGTGTATTATTTCCCTGTCTCTAAGGTTATATATAGAACTGTACTTACTGCTCTTTGTCAATACTACCCTTAGTTTTACATAGAGCACTTATATTTGCATGAGAGGTGATTTTTCTTAAAAAAAAAAAACAAAAAACAAAAAACAACTCCAAACAATTTTGCAGTGCTTTACTGTAAATGGTGCAAAGTGAGACCATATGCTAACATTTTAGTAGTGGTGGTCCCTAGTACTTTGGTCTGCAATAAATGCTACCCAGCCTGGTAGCTTGTGCAAAATTTCACTGATGATAAGTCCATTTATCCTTTTGCATTCCCAGCTGAGATTCTCAATGCCCTCCTTTAATCAGAATTTAAAGTGAGTGACATGCAATCAGTGAGGACTTTTAGAGAACAGTAAAATGCTTGTCATTTTTCTTGTGCACTTAACATGGTTTCATTTTTTTTTCCCACCAAATAACAATGCTACTCACTAGCATAAGGAGGTACCAGAAAACACTCAGACAGACTGTCTAATGTTGAGCAGGACATATTGCTGGAGAAAATTTGCAGTATTTTTCTATAGCTACAGATTGACTATAACTTGGTGTAGTCACCTGGCACTCTGAGGCCAATGAGAGCTCATTGCTATCCATATGTTCTTTTGCTCCCTGTAGTTAAAAGATTAAAAGTGTTTAACAGGATGATGGCTGCTTCTGTTGCCATCTCACTGTAGGATTTGGTATTCAATGCCAAGAAGTGGACATGTACTAATACTCTGTATTTGAACTGTTGAAGGATTGTGATCCCTGTGATGGAAAGAAAG
This sequence comes from Ceryle rudis, assembly GCA_033439905.1. NCBI lineage: Eukaryota > Metazoa > Chordata > Aves > Coraciiformes > Cerylidae > Ceryle > Ceryle rudis. The sequence continues at coordinate 32,102 of JAAGNO010027352.1, forward strand.
AATTTCAACACTGTTCTGGCAAAGTAACTGACCTTCAGAGATAACCAAACAAGAGCTGCAAACCAAAGGGTCATAGGTGTAAAATGTGTGTTGTAGAGAACAAAGAGGAAAGGGAAAGAGGTTTCAGGAAAGAGATACCAGTGTCTTGTCTGGGGTCTATTCCCATGCTGTACGGGCTCCTCTGTGGTGATTGAGGGCCAATGAGGAGTGTATCAGCTTTCACAGTCTCTGTAGATTTGTTTCATCCCATAGCGATTCATGTTACCAAGAAATCCATATGATGGGCCTGATTAACAGAAGTACTGTGTGACACTTGTTGGCTAGCCTTGGCTTTGACATCATTGTGTTCTGCTTGTCCTTGCTGTGACATGCATAATGCTTATTTGAGATAAAAGCAACAAAACAAAGGCATTTGCAGTAGACAGCACAGCATGTATCATTGAGTCTATCTTGAAAAATGGCAAGCATCTCCTAAACTTTTAAAGATTCAGTAAGGAAAATCATGACAATTGCATGCACCACATGAACTGGGGTCTTGACTTAAGAAAGCAAATGTTGTGTTGTGCTTTCTTCAAAACTTCTTTTAATTATATTCTAAGAATACTGTATAGTTTGTCTCATTTCTCAAATGCAGCTTATTTTCCCCATCAACCAATCTGTAGATGTATAAAAGAGCGTATTATGAGCAATCATACTTAAAACTATCAATATTTCCCAGTGAACCTGCATATTAATTCAAATTAGGCCTCCTACTGGTTTAATTCTCTAACCTGAGTAAAACACTCACAATACATCATCTGTTATAAAAGATACATACCCAAGATGCTGTTAATATTTTTTTCACTTGACATACTGCATTTATATTTTCCTAAGACTTTGTATCATCTGCCTATTTTCTAGAGCTTTGAGAAATACATAAATAAGATACACAATATCTCAGGAATCTATATTTTTCATATACACTTTTAATCTTTTAAAATGTTTCTGATTAACTTTTTTTTTGGCCTTTTTGAATATTGGCATGTGTATGAAATTATAGTAAGAAGAAAATTAAAATAGTTTACTTAGAATGAATACTTCTACTTTAGATGTCTGGAGAGTGAAATTATTCGGAAAAACATACTTCCTTCCTGGCAAAGAGACAGTAGAATGTATAGTTGCTGATTTCTATATATAAAGGAAAAATAACCTTTCTCCTGATTGGCCAAGTGACTTAGAAGTTTAAAATATCATTTAAAATCAGTCAGATTTAGTTTATGTTCAACATATATCCCAGATGAGGATTTCCAAAGGGTTTAAGAGGGCTCAGTGAGTATTTATCTAACTGTAACTCTTCTGCCTATAGTTATGTAAGTACATTGGGATGTCTCACAGCAGCTCTTTTTGAAGAATGTGTCTGCTCGATACAGTTCTGCAGAAACCTTGACTGCACTGGCATTTATAAGACTATGAGAGGAACATGATCCAGTTAAGACAACTCAAGGAAAACAAAATCAGATGAGAATACATGTACATAATGCTGCATAAAACTTCCAACTCTATTTTTTCCAACATTTTTTTTCCGGTAAAGTCAATCTTTACCTTCTCTTCAATATTTTACCTCCCTTAGCTATTTATCTTCTTGCTCCCTCTGATGTAGAAAACCTCCTTTTCATTTTCTTATGTGTAGAGGTTGGAAATATGCTGAGAATTCAACTGAGATATCATCAGTCATAAGGCAACACCATACTCTTCTTACAAGATCAACTAATGAGCTAGTGAATAGAGTGGCTCTGCCTGAACCTCTGCAAAGGAACAGGACAGTATCACCCTGTGTCATTACACTGTGAGTTCTGTTAAACTATATAAAGAAGGTTGTGGCAATGGCAGAAATGTATCACAGGTTTTCTAAACTTGATGTGGCTTTTCCTTTAGATAAAGGAAAGTGGAGGCACAGGAGGATGAAGAGCTAAGTAGGACAAAAATCTGAATCACAGACAGGAATTAAAAAGCCTATAAGAGCTGTTTAGAAATCAAAAGACAAAGAGGACAACAAGGGACAAGTTTTTAACAGTAGACAGATTTTATGGTAAAAAAGCAAAGCATTTCTGTGTTTAACTGTGCTCACAATTACTCAACTTTTAATTCTGTTCATTAAGCTTCATGATTATGAAGCAGTGTATTATAGTCACAAAGGAGTGGATTTGATTAAAATTTGAAGTGGAGCAATTCAGAAATAGTACTGCCACCTAACAGAACTAAATAAGATTCACACACAAGGGTTTTCTCACATTAAATCCAATAGAGATGCTCCCTCTTTATCAGATCAGAATTTGGCTCTGGTTCCTGGAACCTTATTTGTCATACTTATATCACAGAACCACAGAATGTCAGGGGCCAGAAGGGACCTCGAAAGATCATCCAGTCCAACCCCCCTACATATGTGTTTTTAAAATGACATAGCACATTTTCATACACAGCTGCAGAATTAATTTTCCTATTGTAAAGCAGCTCACATGGCAGTATAATGGTGTTACATTGTTGTGATGTAGGAACAATTTTATTTACACCAACACAGACATGTAATGTGACAATTCACTCAAGATATTTTCCCAGCAGGAAATTTCCTGCTTCAAGGAGTAATTTCTGAATCATTCCCCTTTAATTAAAGCCACTTGGCATGTGATTTTTCTTAATACTTTATTAAGTTTTCACTAGAGTAAAAAAAACCCAAACAAACCTGGTCTGAGTGTACATGTTGAATTTCCTCACTTAAAGAGGTGACCCTTTTGAGAATCAGTTGCAACCTGTAATAAAGAATTTGCTATAATGTTAAGACAGGGCAACGTATTTTGTTGGTTCTTGATCCTATAATGAATGTGAATCCAAGCCCAGCCAGTACCTCTTTCCATTCCTGTTGGATTTGTTAAGCTCATCAGCCAGCTTTGATTGCTTTCACTCTTAATGCCTGTTGACTTCTTTCAGAGTTGTCCTCCAAGTCCACAGATTTATTTCTTCTCATTGACAATATACTGACCATGAAAACATGCAGCAACTGCTTCTCCTTGCAACACACACATTTGTTTATCTATTAACATGGCTTATGGTACGTCTCCAAAGCTGACCATCCTGCAATTTTGTTTTCCAGCTCATGTTCCATATTGTGTAGGATGAAGGACTGGACATTTTTTTTTAGGATCTGTTTCAAATCTTGTTCACTTCCCAAGAAACTTTATGCCTTTCAAGTGAATGCTGTAATTAAGCATGCACTTGGATGTAAGAAGCCAAACATAGAGTCTGGCCTCAGGAAATCCATGGTTCTTGTTTCCTCTGGATCCCCTGGGAAAATGTGCCTGTTGTGAAATCCTAATGATGTCCTGCCTTTAGGAATCACTCCTGCTGCCTTTCTCTCACTTGCATAATTACATCTGCTCTGTTGTAATCTATAATGAACAATACTCAGGACAGGCCCAAACTTGTTTGGCTTATTGACACAAACAGTCTGACGGAAAACCCTGGGATTATTCATATGAATGACTAGAGAAGGTGTAGCCCACTCTCTCACTGTTGTAGCACTTGATTTTGGGGTATATTCTCAGTGTCTTATAGATTTGTGTGTGCCTAATTACTAAGGAGCATTCTCTGAGTACACAGACATGTCTCTCCATGTACCTTTTCACTGTGAGTTCAGTTTGCTGGCCAGAAGATGATATTTGCTAAAAAAATATTTTCTAAATCAAACCCCAACTTCATATCATGTCTCCAGATGGTGGCAGTGGTCTTTCAAATAGTGCTGATGGGGGAGGATCAGATTTCTGGACTTCTGAGTTTGGAATAATGGTCCAGGAATAATGGCAAAACATGGTCCAGGTCAGTGCTGTCATGGCAAGGCAGTGGAGGCAGCTGATGGCTCTGGGCTGTTGAATATTGAGATGTGTAACAAAGTGGACTGCTCTAGCAAAAGCTCAGGAGACTGCCTGCTCTACCTAGTACAGCCACACTCCTAACCCAGGTATGCTGCCATCCATACAGTTTTGTTAATTCTTGACTGATAGGCTATTCTAGATTTGCCAAGACTCTCTTTCCAGAGAATTTCAATTAGAGTCAAGAATATGTGATCAAGGGTGATTCATTTCCAACAAATGGCAATTTTTCTGGAAATGTAGTATCAAATATGTCTTTCAACCATTTTTACTACTTGTTGTATGTTTTGAAACTAGCTCTGTCAGTGCACTTTGAAACTAGCTCCTTAAGGTCTGATTCTTCTCCCAGTGCAACAACATTTAATCATTGGCATGTTTTTGCCTAGATAGTTGGAAGCTGTGAGGACTTTCAAGTTACCTTAGACTTGTTCCTGATTTTGGAAACCTATGTCTTATCACATATGCTATAATATAAAGGATCATGTGTTTTTTATCCACATTGGATGCAGTATGTTGTGGCACCATATTGCCAAGACATCTGGGAAGAACTGATTCTCAGGGAAATCCCTTGTTGAACAACCAGCCAAACATTCATGAACGCTTAGGATATATAAGGGACAGGGTGTAATACCTGATTTGAGAAATAAGGAATAGTAGGAAGATCTAACAACATGATTATTAAAAAATCGATATTTTTTCATGACAAATTATAATAATTATAAAAAAAAGCAAGCAAAAATAGTGACATAGAAAGTATTTTAGGGATTAATTGTTCATCAGGATGTATGGGATGTTCAGTGTTCATAAAATCTCTTTCCTTAGATTTATAACAGGAAAGTAGAAGCAGGAATGGTAAGCTATGAACACCTATTTTATCCTTTGAGATCAAGGTGGTAAAGTCAGTTAAAGTGTTATGGAACTATTTTTCCCCTCACTAAATTACTGAAAAAGAAATCGGAACATGAACACACAAAGAGCAAAACATGGAATGAGATCCCCCTATAAG
>JAAGNO010027353.1:0-10000 GCA_033439905.1 Ceryle rudis
CCTTCCCTTCCCTTCCCTTCCCTTCCCTTCCCTTCCCTTCCCTTCCCTTCCCTTCCCTTCCCTTCCCTTCCCAAATAGTAGGGATTGGAAGGGACCTCTGGAGATTGAGTCCAACCCCCTTGCCAATGCAGGATCACCCAGGGCAGGCCACACAGGAACAGATCCAGCTGGGTCTTGAACATCTCTAGAGAAGGAGACTCCACAGCCTCTCTGGGCAGCCTGTTCCAGGCTGGTATGCTGGTTATGCTGGTACAAGGTTTGTGTTGTCTTTGGAAGGAGACACTGATGACAATTAAAAGGGTGAATTCTTAGTCTGTATAGCTCCCAGATCTGGTGCCCTATGGAGCTGCACCAACCTTATGTCAACATGAGGGGCACAAGAGGTCAGGGTTTCAGGGAGAATTCAAGACCTTCCCCCTTAACAGCCTGGGTTATTTTGGATGAAAATTACTCTGACTGTGGCTTTGCCAATTTACCTAATGATGCGCATGAAATTGGTGGAAGAGCCAAGGTCTTTAATCCAGGTGGGTTTTGTTGCTGGTGGCTCCCGTAATGGTAGGGGTGAGCTTCCTCTTGAAGACACCATTTTTTTGGCATCTATCTCTTCTTCAGACTTCCTTGAAAATCTTTCTTGGCATCACTGTGAAAGACTTTTTGGCTCCTCCTTATGTTGCTACTCAATTACTGTTAGCCTTGCTGAGGAGGACGTAAAAAAAGGCTGAAGAAGCCCATTGCTTTTCTCTTCTCCAGGGAATCTGTTACATTAAACATCTGAATAGATTTTTGAACATAATTCCCAGTCATTTCCTCTACAGTGAACTCAGTTCACTCATGCAGACTTTGTACTTAATGATATCTCTTAAAATAAATGAGATTTGATATAATTTATATAAAATGGTCATTTTAGAAATCTACATCTACTAATTATTCATTAGAAAATGTGGAAAGACAAAAGTAGAATAAATTCCTTTTATGACCTCCCAGTCTACAGAAATACAAACACATACACCCGTGTTCATTTTCTCTGAGCAAAACTGAATGCAGGTGATTTACTGGACTCCAAGAGCCATCTAAGCAGATTTGAATTACATTGTTTGATCTGCATCAATAAACCACAGCAACCAACCAAGCCAAAGTCAGCCAAAAATTCAGCATGTCACTAGGACACTTTTTTAATGTTTATGATAATACTTGGCTTGTGGACTGTCTCTGCATCCTGTGGCATCTTGCTTTTGTGAGTTCTTCTGGTTGTTTCCTCAGGGTGACCGCTTCCCTTCCCTCTCCCTGTTGCCTGTGCTGGTGTTCCTGTGGGCTCCCTCCTCAAAGGCTGGTTCCTTGGTTCCTTGCCTGCTCCTCTGGGCTGCCACCATTTCACATCTTGCTCACGGCAGTGTTCTCCCTGATGCTGTGCTGTCATTTGCCCTTTCCTGGCCCTGTATGTAACTGTGTCACTCCACAGTTTACACATTTAAAGTCACACCTTACCCCGTGACTGTTTTCTCCTTGACTTTCAGCTGCAGTTGCTCTTTTGTCCCTTGTCCCAGAGCCGGCCCTTCCTTGGGGCCCCATACATGTGCAGGGCCTTCCTTGAACCGTCATCCCATGGGAACCAGCATCTGCCGATCTCCTTGAGGTGTTGTGAGAAATCAGACTGCTCCGTGTGCTGTTTCGGAGGCAGTCTCAGCTGGGTTCAGGCGAGCTAAAGATGTGTGCTAGTCAAATCTTTGTTCACAATACCTAGCACATGTTTTAATTTGCATTCAGACCACATCCAGATCCAACCTGGATAGCCGCTTGATCTCACCTTACAGCCCTTCTCTACTCCTTCCCCTCTCACAGACAGACACTTGCTGTGGTTTGTTTTACAAGAGCTGTTCCGTGTAGGAATTGTATTCTGTTAGGTGTTTTAGTGGTATCCTGTGTAACTGGATTTGATTTTGACCAGAGCCTCTGGTACACATAAATAAAGCAGATAATATTCCTGCTTTTTATGGAGGATAAACTCATCTTTAGGAGGCAGTCATGATGCTGTTGCACTCCTCACACAAATGTAACCCAAAATTTAAATCAAAAACCAATGACAAAACCCAAACAAACAAAACCACCACCAACAAAAAAGTGAATAAGATTTTCTTGTCTTGTAGCTTAGATGAGAGAATACTGAGTTTTGTGGCTGCCAGCTTAACCTCTGGAAATGCAAACATCAGGAGGGAAGATGCTCTTTCTCTTGATAACTAGGTGTATACATACATATCTGTGATGTACAGAATGCTTCATTTTATGTTAATGGGTTCAGTTTTGAAGACCTGACTAGCTAAAATTTGCTGTATTGACAATAACATCATCACGCTGGGGGAGCGTCCATCTTAATTAAAAGAGAAATGAGGAGAGTTGGCCCTTACAGCAAGATGGAGGGAGTGATTCTGTGAGTGGTACTGGAGTTGGGGAAGGTGCAATCTGAGTTAGCAGAACTGTCTGCTTTTCCAGTGGCTGCCACAGTAATTGGTTGTGCACGTCCCAATCAGCGAGTGACGGGGGGAGGCTCAGCTCTCAGAGAGCTTGGCCACTCCAAGCACAGGGAGAGGGAGAGAAGGAGGATGGGGAAAAGAAACAATTTGTGAACTTGCGCCTTTTGAGATAGCAAAAGCTCCTCTCCCTGTGCCCAGGATCATTGCTGCACAGCCAGCAGCTGCATCTCACTCTTCCTTTGCTGTCAGCAAATGTCACTGCAGAAACCTCAGTAGTTTCAAGGAGCCACTTTTTGTACATAGGGAATAGAGGAAACTCATGGATAGAAATGTTTTGGTGTGTGGGCTGCTCTGGATTTTACTCTGAGGAAGATGATCTCCACAAGTGTTTTAAATTAGGCTGTCCTTGATAATTGTGGTGGTATGGAGCCCAACCGAAATTTCAGGAAAAAATAAGTCACTCTCTTAAAGCAGACATGAAAAAAAATGAAGGGCTTAACTTTTGTCCTGAGGGCGATAAAACAGCACCACACAGCTGAAAATCAATCTGACCTTCACCCACGTGATGCTGTTGTCTCAGTCTGTCTTTCATTTCCTTTGGTTGAGTGAAGGCCATGGCATTCAGTAGGGAGAAAAGCCAGAGGGAGGTGGGGAGAAGCCTGTTTTCTCTGGAAAGGCTTCGGTGCTTGCATAAGTTGACTCCATAAAGAGAGTTGCTGTAAAACTTTGAATTATTTTGTTAAATTAACAAACAACAACAAAAAATTATTTCTTCTCTCAATTATCTTTACAGTAAGGTAAAGAAGATATGTGCTGTAAAAAAAAATAGAAGTGTTAGTGATATAAAACATTCTGTTTTAATTAAACCTAGAATTAGTTGGTATTTTGACACGAAGGCAGCAACAGGAAACCTGCACATTCATTTAAAAACAGAAATTTGTACCCAAAGGGGAGAAAAAAGGCCAATTATTTTTTTCCAGAGATATCGTAACATTCTGTTACAGGCTTTGCACACACAAAGGGAGGGTACCCAGATACACATATATTTACATACACATCAATAAATCACCCCTTAGGGCCTGTGTATAAGCAATATTATTGATTTTCAAAATAGAGGTACAATTGCAATTGGTGAACTCCTCATTTTGCACAACATCCTGCAGCAAGTGGTTCCCACCTCATTTTCCCAAAGACAGAGAATGAACTAAATGAATGGGTAAAATTCGGTTTGGAGTTTAATTCTATTAAAAAGAAGCACCATCAAAGGGGAAAACTATGGCATGAATACATCTTGATACTCTTTTTAACATCTTACAAGTAATTAGAAGTGTAATTTGTAGCTGTTCATCTGATCCCCTGCTCTTCCATCTTCCCTGCATTTAAATGTGCCCCAGAGCCAAAAAGTTTCCAGATATTTCTTTTGGAAAACAGTAAGTTTTCCACACAGGCTTTACAAAACTCAAGATTGCTGTAAGTTCTGCCTACCCTAAGCTGCAGTTTTCCTGATTCATCTCATCGCACACAGATAATGGCCTTTCATGTCATAGTCATAAACTACTCTCTTGCTTTATATCTTTGTGCCATAGATACCATGGCTGCTGTTGCATGGAGAGGGTTAGGGCTAGCTGCTATTTGCTTTGTTCAGTAAGTCTTGCCTGGTTTTAGGGAGGTCTCTAAGAAATGCCAACTTGTTAAAAAGATAAAGACAGAGATCGGATTTAGCTGTAGAGATTAATCTCTGCTTCTTAAAGGTTGAGAATTAAGCATTTTGGTCATTAATCTATTTTGGGGTGATGGAGATTAATTTGTGACTGTAGCTTTTCATTTAAGTGTGATCTGTCTGATGTGCCAGCCCTTGCAGACACTATTTTACAAGGTATGAAAAACCAAAAACCAAAACAGCCAATGTGAAAGATGTCGGGACCTTTTCCTGGCGAGCTCTGCTACTCAGGTCTCCATGTGATATGCCAAAGTGCTATTTGCATAAATGTAGAATTTAATAAGTTATCATTCTGATTAACACCATTAACTGCTTAACTACTGTAGAAATTGGCTTCCAAAGTTGCTTGATGGTAGCTGTTGCTCTCCACGTCATTCCATTTACTGTCTCGCTGGGGATAATGGTATGCAAGGGAAAGCAAGAAGGTCATGGATCTTTTTGTTTAGTCTTTGTGCATTAAAAGTTCTATTATGTGTTTGTATTTCATGTGGTTTCCAGTCCGTTGGCTACAATACAATCCATTGATGATGAGTTTGTGAAGCTAAATATATCTTGTGGGTTATGACTACCAAGCTATCACTTTGTGTAGCAGTCAGGGCCAATATTTAACAAGTGTTTTTTTCAGAATGATGAATTTTGAAATGGAGTCAAATGATCTTACAAAAGGGTTAACAGAAATGCTAGTGCAGGAGATCAGCAAATGCTTGGGCTGTGCCGACAGCAGGGGTGTTTGGAGCTCCGCTATGGTATTTGTGGGGAAGTGGTTCTCAGGTTGGAGTTTTTTATGGGTTTTTCTGGGGGTAGGGGAGAGCTGCGCCATTGTGACGAGTGACAGTGACCACAAGGCTGAAGGGGGTGGAAAAAAGCGGTGTCCTCCCTTTCTCTGCCCTGGCAAGAAGTAGGTGCTGCGTGCCGCAGTGGGGGCACGCGCAGGGGCTCGCCCCAAGGCTGCCGCAGGAGTGGGGCCGCCACCGTCCCCCCCTGCAGCTGGCAGGGCAGCCAGGCTCCGTCGAGACCTCACCGCTGCTTCTCACCCGACATTTAAGGGAATGCAAAACCAGACTGCAGCCACATCCTAGGGGCTGGCACAGCCGCCTTGCTTGTTTTCACTCTCCAGCTAGTAGACTGACCTTTTAAAAAAAACAGTTTCAGCTGCTGTGAAACACTGACAATAGCTTTAATGGATTTCACTTTGGTATTAAATAGCGATGGTTACATTCTGATAATGTAAACGAGCAGCCACAAGCGTGTTAAGCCGATCGTTTCGGGCCACGTACAAACTCAAACTCAGGCAGATGTCACTGCCTCCTTGCCAGGCGTTAGCACCACATACTTTTTTTTTTTTCTTCTTTTTTTTTCTTTCCCAAAATGAAAGCAGAGATTTTCTTTTTTTAAAAGCAATTTGTGTTCTGACTGCATGAGTACCTTCACACCTGTCAAGTGAATCCAGTGTGCTTGTTCCCAAGGGTAACCTGACATCTGGGAAATTCTGTCTCAGCCCAGACTGATCCCCTTCACTGCATCTTTGGTATTTTGAATTGAAAAGGAGTTACACCATCGCATGTCATCCTTTGCATTATTCTGTTCAGCTCCAGCATATCCTCGCTTTTAGAACTCTCGGTTTAAATCCTGCTCTCAGGCTGTTTCAGGAGTGTTGCAGTTATCTGTAAGCTCTCTTGCTTTTTGCTGTGGGACTGGTAAGCTCAAAAACATCTGCAGGCAGGGTCAGTCCAGCTTGCTAGTCTTTAGAGGATATTTAGAAAGTTTCATAAGGCTTGGACCCATACCCACACCCAGCCTAGATGCAGTGTCTACAGATTTATCCCCAAGAGCCTCTTACAAGCTTTGTTTGTATTACTATCTAGAGCTATCCCACTGCAGAAATCCTCAGGAGAGAAAAGTGGTCAAGAGTACTTAGAAACATCTGTTAAAAATTCAGACAAACACTGCACTGTCACTAGAAGCAGTTAGGATGAGGAGAATGAAATTTATCATGTGGTGCTACAGGAAAAAGGGGCATTTTTTTCACCCCTTCACTTTTCCATAAAAATTGATAGTTTGGTCAGTAGGTAAAAGGAAAAGCCCCTGCAGAGCACCCCTGGGGTGGAGAGCTGCCTTTTACCAATGTCACAGACTCACTTGGGAGCCAAGCCTTGCGGTTTTACAGGAGCCTTGTTTCTAGAGGACTCACATTTGCTTCATCACGTTTTCTACTTGTTTCCAGAAACCCTGCATTAATTGTGCAGACCTAGAAAGTGGTGACATTAGGAGATAAAGTGACTTCACTGTGACTTTTCTATTGCTTGCCACACTTAGGCAAAGAAGTTGTAGCAACAAATCTAATGGATGAACACTCCAACTCATTACTGTTTTATGTGTAGCTACGTACTGGATGAACTGAGTACTTGAGAAACACTGGCATTTGTCCCCGATGATGTGTCATGAAGTTACAGGCACTTTGGCAGAAAAAACAATTTTTCTTCTGTATGAGGCTGGACTTGCTGTGACATTTCTTTTTTTCATCATAGTCACCCAGCTCAGCCCCCCACCTGACCCCATTCCCCATAGACTTCTCTCCTCTCCCTTTCCCATCCTCTGCCCACAAGCAGCGGCATGAGCTGTGCTGGTTGGCCAGGGGCCATGCGCGTGCCGCTTGTCTAGGACAGGCCCAAGAGCCGGGCTAAGTGCTGGCTCTGTTCTTAGCCTTTCTCTCAGCAGAGGCATGAACTGGGATCTCTGTCCTACCCAATCAAAGGTAGGTTCCTCAGTGTTACAGAAACTCAATTTCTATAAAAGAAACTCAATTTCTCTCGGAACCCTCTATCCCCAGTCCAGTGTGATTCAAAAGTTAATAGGAAGGGACAAACAGTCAAGACATATGACAGGCAATATGATCACAGAAACCTTGTTTTCTTATGATGCCAGACTGGGGTGTGGGGGGAAGAACAAAAAGCTCCTGAGAATAAATGAGTCACTTCAGATTGAGACTTGATGGACAATGTTGGCTTTGTTATCTCTCTGCAGGTAGCGAGGGAACTGGGTTAGGGAGAATTTCCAGAAATGTACAAGAGTCGTTATTAGAGGGGTAAAACTTCCTCTGCCACGCATCCCCCGTAGTGGACCCTGCATTACCCCAGGCCCTCCCCCTTTTAGGAGCCTTTTGAGGAAAAGTCTCCTGTGACAGGAACATCTCTCAGGTCTTTTCATCTGTGAGCTGCCAGGTGAAAGAATGGGGCTAGAGAACAAAAGATGTTCAGATACCACAGACAAGCTTTTGTAGGATCTGCCACGTCAGCTGTCTCTTATAAGGTCTGCTGTATTTTCTGTTGATGGTGCTCTTCCCCCGAGGATTTCCCCACACCTGGGACCTCCTGCCGTAACCCGCGCTGAAATTTTCCTCAACGCCTTTCATTTCTGCATACAGATGGAGCCAGGATATCACACACTGTCCTTGCCCTTATGCTGCTCTGCTCTTTGGCAGTCCCAGCTTTCCTGGCTGTAAGCTTTCATCCCACCTCCCTCTCAACCTTTTTCAGGAGGGGCTTTACAATTATTTATAAGCAAGCTTGTCCTGTTTTCTGAGACTTTCAGAGTAGTCTGTGGGAGAGGAAAACTAACTGTATGTTCTTTGGTTTTACAGCAAACAGAAAACTTGAAGTAAATGTTGCTTGTCTATGTTAGCAAGATATTCTTGGGTGTTCAGGAGGCAGGGAACCCCCTTCCTTTAACATCAGTGGTCTTCTGGGTGGAAAAAGTCTTAGTGGCCTGTAACCACCTCTTGCCTTTGCTGTGTTTGGAGATCCTGGAGGGGCAGGGCAGCCAGCTTATTGTGTGCTTGTCAAGGGGAGGCTGGCTGTCCTGCTTGTCCTGTATTCCCACTTGCCATCCTCAGGTGGGTTTTCTCTCTCCCTCCTCCTACCATATATCAAAATAGGAAGCACTCTGTGGTTTATCTCCTTCTCCTTTCACTCATGCTCTGGGTCTTGAGATTTTTCCAAAATACATCATGGTAAAAGGAAAGGCTGTGATGATTTGGGTCTCATGGCTCCTCTGGAGGCATCTTTAGCTTCTCTGAATGAAATAAACATTGATTCAAGCTGAAGAGCAGTATTTTCTTATGCTGCTGCTGCAAATAGTTGGGAAGAGTGACTAACTGTTCCTCTGGAAGTAGTAAAGTGGACAGGCTTGTCTACTGCCCGGTGCTGAAAGTTGGATAATGCACTTACCTATTCACCCCATTCTCCACCACATTGATGTTTTGCTTACCTACATCCATTACATATGTGTAAGAGAATTATAGGTCTCCTGGCTACCTTCTCTTCCAAAGATAACTCAAAATACAGAGTTTCTTCTAAGGAGAGATGTATTCCTTCTCCAATATTTTCTCTGTATTCCACAGAAATCAAATTTCTTTTGCTTTTGACCAACCCGAGATAAAAACTGATGGTTGCAGCTGAATCTCACTTTGAATTTTCATTAAAACCGTTCAAAGCAAACTACAGGGTGGAGGATCTCATGTGAGCCAAAACTAACCTCCCTGTTCCTGCCAGTGGAGCTGTATTGCCAAATTCACACAGCCGTGTTCTCTAGCACCTCCTTTGAACATGAGTGTGGTTCTGGAGGCCGTTTTGAAACTCCCACTTGAAACGCTCTCTGTGAGCTAGTGGAGTGTTTTCTGGCACTTAAGGTTCTGTATCTGGTGGCTGTTTGTGCTATACAGAGCAATGAGTCATGGCTTGCTAAAGGAGAAAAGAGGATTTCTTAGAAAACCTTTCAGAAAAGCTAAGGTTTTTGGGGTTTTTTTCATCTGAAAGCGCTGTTGGTGTCTATGGTGAAATTGTGGTGCAACAAGTCACCTCTGCAGTGTTTCTAAGAATTACCAGATCGTGTAGTGGATCATCTGAATACTCTTTTTGTATGCTTTTTTTCCATACAAAATCAATTTCCTCCAGTACAGGAATTTCTTTCATATTTTTCCCTATCCGGACTGCTGGATACAGGACTTGTTCCTTGCTATACTTTTATTCTTAACTGTATACTTGAATCACAGAAGTGCCAAACCGCTCGCCTCCTACCGAAGTCCTGGGGAGGAGCTATGGGTGTTCATCATCCTAAACAGTCAAATAATTGTGCCGCAGACTTCGCTCTGAGTTGGTTCCTTTCCGTAGTTTACCAGATCATTAATGTTTCAGTTGGCTGGCTCTGAATTCATGACAGCAGTACATGTTAACAGAACTGAATGTGCTGCTACAGGCTCCCAGGCAGCTTGTCTGTGACATTAGCGTTAGGGATACACCAGCAGCGCAGCCAGAGATGGCACCGCAGGGTGGGCATGTGTGTCAGAGTGAACAGGTAATGGGCACGGTGAGGGTGCTGCCAAGTGCTCCTCAGCTCAGGCAGGTCCCCAGGTCACCATCCAGGGTTTCCCGCATGGTGTGTCTTGGCTTCTGGGACTTCACTGTTATCACAAACTAAGTTACAACTGGTTTGGATGCGGACAAAGCTAATTGCAGGCACCCTTCCTGATGCAGTGGGGCTGTCCCTTCATGGGAAATGGGTGTGAGGCATGATCCTTCCTCCGTGCCCTGTGTTGGATCTGTGATAACTAGTGGAGATGATGCTGCTTTGGTCACTCCCAGTTATTTTGCTGGTTTTGCATAAAATAAAACTTTCACGACAGCAAGAAAAAACAGATGTTATGAAATGCTGTGGTTGAATTCTTAAACTTCCTGCGGTACTTTAAGCCCGTCCCTGAGAAAGAAATGGTCGTTGACGGAGGAGGCAGTGGGGGGCACGCAGGGCGGCTGCCGAT
>JAAGNO010027353.1:15000-17040 GCA_033439905.1 Ceryle rudis
TAGGAGGACAGCGGATCTCTATTTCTATGGTAGGGATCTGGATGAGTGGAAAGAAGAGACTACAGCCTTTGAGTCCTTACTGAGCTCTTCCCAGTGTGTCTGATCTGCAGTCTTGTCTCACAGGTCTTGCATGTGTGTGGAGCATGTGCTTGAGGGGAGCGCTGGCACTGCAACGTATAGAGAGAATATGGGTAACTGAGAGGTTTTATACGACAAAATACGGTTTTACTGGGCGGACAGCTCCTTGGCTGTGGCCATCACCATGGCTCTGCTGTACTTGTTGTTCTCTGTGGAAGCTCCGGGTTTTCTAAAGGAAAGACCAAACTGTTTTCTAACAGTGCCAAAGCGGGTGCTGGAAAGATTGTAGTTGAAAGCCACGTGATTAAAAATAAGTTTCTTTAAAGCCCTGAATTCTGTTTATAAAAATAGATGGCGAACATACGGTACAACATAAAAATCCATGTGGTCCTGGAAAAAAAGTAGAAAGCACTTTAGCCTAAAACAGATGTACAAAAGAGAGCTCCTAAACGTATTCTGTGTTTTTTATTTGTGTGTATGTGTGTGTGTTTGTGTATGTGGGAGATATTTTTGGTTCCTGCTAGGCTCCTTTGCAGCAAAGCCCCTTTCTAGAATTTACTTTCCTTTATTAGAGTTGCAGCTCGGCTTTGTGTGGGCCTCTGGGGGTTTTGGCCAGCCGTTGGCAATTTCTCTCAGACACCCAATTACCCCTGACGTCAATGCCGTCTCTCCCATCTCCCTTGGGTGCCCACATTTTTTCCTTTGTAACACTAATAGCTGACTAGCTAAGTGCCTGTTATTTCCTTGGCAGAAGATTTGATTGTGTTTTGGGCCGGATACTAAATCCAAAAACTATGTAAAAATGTCAATAGGTGAGTGCACATTGATTTCGGTTAGTCACAGTGATATTTGAGCCCCTTTGGGGGCTCTGTCTGGGGAAGTATTTTACAAGAAAGATAATATAACAGAAAATTACTGGAGCTGCACAGGTCTCTGGTGGATTTCTTAGGGGCCTGCTAAGTTTCTGTAGAATCAACAAATGCTTTATTAATCTAAATTTGCGGTTTTGTTCCTGCCTCTCTTCAGACGGTTCGGGCTCGCCAGAGGAGGCTCGGCGGGAGCGGGGCGGCCGGGCAGTGCTCCCGGGGGTGGCTCCGCTCGCCGGGGGTCAGCCGGACACGGGGTCGCTGCCACCCGGGAGGGTGCTGGAGGGCCAGCCTGGGCCCTGCCAACCCCTTGGCAAGGCCCATCTTTTATTTGTTGTCTGGCGTAGATTACGAAGTATTTACCCTTTCCTGACTTCATTGTAGGAAGGGAAAGTACATTTCAGCGGGGTATTTTGCCGCCTTCTGCCTAAGGGTTTCATATCCCTCCGGCATTCGCGGGTGGGCGAAGGGGTGGCACAGGGACCCTTCGGCCTCGCACCCGCGGGGAGGGTCGGCTCGCTGTGTAGCTGTGGCCAAAGGCAGGCACTGGAGGCTTCTTTTTGGCGCATTTGATGATCCAACACACCTTTTAAGTGCAGAAAGGGACGTTTCTACCAGACATAGTTGTCTTCATAAATCTTTCTACGTGGCATTTGATGACACCTCAATTTTGCTACTGTGCGCATTGATGAAGTATCAGCCGTCCCACTCTGCAGCTCCTTGACCTCATCTTTTGTTCTAGAACATCACCGTTGTTCTGCATATTGCCTGACAGCTCTAAGGATCCCTTCAACAGCAGTTACCCAGGACCTGGGACACTACTGGGTGCCGTGTGTAGATAGCTTCATGACAGTTAACAAAGCACATCTATTTTATAAGATTTAGC
The DNA here is from genome assembly GCA_033439905.1 of Ceryle rudis. Lineage (NCBI taxonomy): Eukaryota > Metazoa > Chordata > Aves > Coraciiformes > Cerylidae > Ceryle > Ceryle rudis. Next base: position 16,831 of record JAAGNO010027353.1, read on the forward strand.
TAATAGCCTGGTTGCTTTCATACATTTTATTACATTTAGGATCTGGGTGGGATATTTCATCACTGCTTTCCTTGTTCTTAAATACGGGGCAAACGGAGGTTTTGTCCTGGTGAAGATAATCTGGAACCCACTGGCCGTTAATAAACCAGGCTTCTTTTGTTTAAATTTAGGCCTTACCATAAAGGCAAGTTATAAATTTATTGCAGCACC
>JAAGNO010027358.1:0-12328 GCA_033439905.1 Ceryle rudis
GTTGACTTCTGACTTTTCCAGGGCATAACATGGGGGCAGCAGAATGGATTTGTGCAATTAAAATGCAAACACCCCCCCGGGCCTCGCTTCATCGCTCTCGGTCTCGCCCCCCCACCCCAAGTCGCCGCTCCGCCTGGTCGGTCTCCCCGCCCCGGCCCGGCTGCCTCCAAGGGGAAGCGGGAGAAGGAAGGGAGGGGGGCCGCATGTGGGAGCCGCGTGTGTCCCGCCAACCTCGGGCTTCTTTCCTGAGGAAAAATATAAGGGGGAACAAAGGAAAAATCCGAGAGTGGAAGAACGCGGCCGCAGAACCGCGCAGGCTGCGGCGGGGGGTGGGGAATGGTTATGGCAGAGCAGATCCGGGGCTGACTCGGTGGCGCTGATGGGTCTGGGGGGAAGAGGGTTCCCTGGGAGCCTTTGGGAGCAGAGCAACTGCATTTAAACACAGGACGAGGCGAGGGTTTGTTTTAAGCTGTGATTTAACCACTGAGATGTGGAAGGACATTGTCCCGAGCCTCAGACAGGCTCTGCTGCTGCCCGTCGGGGCTGGGGACCTGCCGAGCCCGTGGCACCCAGAGCGGGGATGGAACCAAAAGTTCAAGCACCGGGCTCTGCGGTGAATCCCGGGCGGGCGCGGGGATGGCCGCGGCCCGGCTGTTTGCTGCGGGCCCGACCCTTGGTCAGGAACGGAAGGAAACATAAATAATACAGAAACCACCCATGATAGCTACTGGGCTGGTTTATTTAAGTGCGGCGTGAGTGCCCTGTGGAGAATGTCAAGGCTGTTGTGGGAAGCCAGTAGAGCTGGAAACGCTCTCGGGCTGCCCTGGGATTTAAGGAGAGGAGCAGAACCACTTGCTGGCTTTCCTCTGCTCTGATCTGATCGACCCCGTGCGACCTCCCTCCTGCCCGTCGGTGACACAGGGCCCTGGCACAGCTGCAGGGACAGGATTTGTCCCTCACATGCTGTGTGCGGGCCCCGAATCTTGGTGGCAGGGGGGTAAAACCTCTGAGGCAGGAGAGAGCTGAGGCGATGCTGGAGGAGGGGAGGTTGGCTGGCACCAGTGGCATGCCCAGATGGTGCTGTGGAGGGGATGCAGGATTTAATACCTGCAATTAATAAATCTCCCCTTTTTATCTCAGCCTCCAGCATCCCTTGGCTGTGCTGAGACACCCTCATGGCTGGCATGGATGTGCTTCAGGCTGGGCCATTGTGGGGGAACAGATGTGGCAGTGTGGGGGGCTCAGCGAGGGCAGGGGTCATGCTGACCCACACTGTAGCCATGTGGCTGTGTGCTGGAGCAGGGCAGAGGGGAGCAAGATAAGGCAGCTGCTCCCCTGCCCATGCAGGGCGGGCACCGCAGGCAGGACTTTGCCCCATGCGGTGCTGTGGCTTCTCGATGGTGCCAGGGTGGCAGGAGCCACCCGGGAACAGCCCAGCCCAGCCAGACTGGTTGCTCTCAGCTGGGCCCAGCACTTGGGGTTGTCATGGGGACCAAAAGCAGCCCCTGCTCGCAGCTCGGGATGGTGCTGTTTGCTCAGCCCACGGAGTGCTGGCGGGTATCAGCACCAGCCAGCAAAGGGCTCCGTGTGGCCCTGGCTGCTGCGGGGGGACGGGGGTCGTGGTGCCATTTGGGCCCAGTTTGTTCTATTTCTTCCAACTTCAGTCGGGCTTTCCACGGAGTCCTGTGGGACGCGGGTCTCTGCCCCTCCCAGCCCCAGGGTGAGTGCTGGGATCCCATCCCCGGGGTCTGCAGACGCCGGCTACGGGGGGAGGGAGCAGCACCAGGACCCTTCTCCCCGTGCTGCGGGGGGTTTGCCCACGTCTCTGCCACCGCCCCCTCGCACGGAGGCTCACGGGAGGGAGGACGCCCCCCACCCCCCCCGACGAGCCGGGGCTGCTGGTGGCGGCCGAGGCCCCGCCCCGGGTGGGTGCTGGGACCCCCGGGCTTGGAACGGGTCTGACGGGCGCAGGCGGGTCCGGGCGCGGGGCTGCTGCCCCCTCTGCCGTCGAAGCACCGCGGCTGCAGCGACCGCGCACCCGCTCGGAACCGCGCCCGGAGCCACCGGGGCCGCGCCTGGGCCGGGGGGGCGGGCAGAGCCCGGGCGGGGATTGTCTGCCTGCGCCCGGAGGGCGGGGGAGGCAAAGCGTTCGGAGGGGTGTCGGTCCTGCTGCTCTGCGACCCTGGGAAGCCCCCCTCTGGTGACGCAGGGCCGGAAAGGGCATTGCCGAGGATGCGAGGAGATGAGGGACAACGATCCCACCCGAGGACTCCGAGCGCACCCACACCTCCCCTCGCTCCTCAGGGCCTCCAAGGAAGCAGGAACCCGCTGCTGTCCTTGGGGCTGTGCCCACCATCTGCAGGTAACCCCCCGCCCACGGCCCCAGGACAGAAGGCGAGAGTCAAGCAAGAGCTGGAGAACAGAATTTAAGGAGTTCCTCACAAAACAGAGGGGCTTTGTGGTAAGGAACGAGCCTTCTTGCAGAAACACACAACGCAGTTGCAGCGGGAACATTTTTCTCGCCTCCAGGATGTTATTTCTGGCTGAAGCCAGTGAGACGTGGATGGACCCCAGCCTCCCACCACCGCCACGGGCTCTCTGAAGGCTGCCAGGGTTCAGAGGACTCGAGCACCTGTAAGAGCAATGGACACCAGCAATGGAGGGACCCCTGAGCACCAGTCCAGACCCCCCCGGAGAGGAGCCACAGGCAGTGGGGCAGCTCCAGCCATGGGAAGCACCTGCACCATGGAGCTGGCTCTGGCTCAGCAGGCTGGAGGCAGGAGCTGTTCACTTACTGCGGGGTGAAGATGCTCCTCACCCAGCAGAAGCAGCTGAATTCAGGAGCAGGTCAAATTCAGCTGCTGTAGCAGGACTCTGAGCTGTTCAGGACACCCGAAGTAGGAGGACATAACCCCCCCAGGGCTCCAGGGTCATTGCCTTGTGCAGCACCTCTCCAGGACAGGCCTGAGGTCAGTGTTTGGCCACAGACCCTGCCCTGGGTGTCCTCTAAGGGACCATAAACAGCTGCTGCCAGCAGCTTCCTCACTGCTGTGCTGGGTATTCCACCTCTGCCCCCGGAGCGATGGAGCCCTCGCCTCACAGAATTTCTGAGGCTGGAATAGACCTCCAAGATCATCAGGTCCAGCCTCGGGTGGGGGAGGATCAGACAGAAGAGGCAAAGGCCCCTCTTCTTCCGCTGTCAAGACGCAGAGGACGATGGCAGCTCAGCCTCCAAGAATGAGAGAGGCTTCTGGCTCACTTTCAAATTAGGTTTTTAATTAAATAAATAACGGCGAGGGGTCTTCAAGGCAGTATCACTTCACAGTGTAGGGCTTGGGGAGGGAAGAGGGGAAAGAGTCCAGCACTGGGAGTGGCTCAAAGTGAATGTGCTTTGTAAGGAGGAAAAAGAAAAACCCCCAACAAAAACAAACCCCAAAAACCAAAAACCAAACCAACTCCCCCCCCCCCCAAAAAAAAACCAAACCCAAAAAACCCAAATCCAAACCAACCAAAATACATCAACCAAACCCCCAGGTGACTCCCCCTCCCCCTCCCAGCCCTTTCCACCCCTCTCCCTTAAAGTTAACATGGAAAAAGCGCCGCACTCATGTTGAAAGACCCCATGCGAATCTGTAAACAACACTGAAGAACATAAATATGGGAGGTTTCTGCCTCCCCCAGCCTCCCTTCTCCTTCCGTTAGGGATTGAAATGAACCAAAGAAAAAAACAAAAAAAATTGGTTTCAGGAAAACTAAGAATGTTCTTGGCTGCTGGAGAGGAGATGGCAAGGCCTGGCCCTCCCTGGGAGCGCTGCCTGTGCTCTCGCCCAGCCTCCTCTTCCTCCAGCCAAGGAGCTTCCTTCTCTCCCCCAGAAACGGGGAATGGCAGCCTGGGCAGTTCCACTACGGAGCAGACACTCGGCTTCGCTTTCTGGTTCCAGCAGCAGGGAGCAGCCAGAGGGGAGACCTCCAGTGACCGCAGCTCGTTGACAAAGCAATGCCGGGCCGCACGTGCCTGGAGCTCGGCGCCTCAGCAGAGCTGGCCGGGGCCCGGGAAAACCCTGCCAGTGCCCACAAAACGGCTCTGGGCCTTGGGAGAGGAGAGATGGGGTCTGATCCTGTCACCCTGCACAGCCGCCTGGTGGACGCTGTCTCTGTGCTCCCACTGCAAGGCCGAGCACAGCTTCTCAGGGCCAGTAAAAGGAGGATGTGGGCTAGTGGTTTTAGTCCTCTTCCCAATTGTCTGGCAGAAGAACCAACTGCAGGGTCATAACCCAAGGGCCTCCACCAAAACATGTGAGAAACCTCAACCTAAACCCTGTCCCAAGGCAGAAAATGGCTGAGGAAGGGAAGGAACATCTGCACCAGAGCCCTGCCCAGCGGGCAGCGGGCCCTGCCTGGAAAAAATGGGAATGAGGACGTGTGGATTTAAGCCAGTGGCAAACCCCAGAGCTGGAACACACCCGGGAAGCAAAGCAACTCCTGACTCCAGCTGTGGCTCTGGGCAGCAGCCGGTCACCTCCCTGCCAGCCAGGGCCACCCCTGTCACCTCCCTGACCATCGCTCGTGGCAGTGGTGACCCACGTTCCTCTCAGAAAACAGAGAGCTGCTTACGGGGAGGCTGGAAGGGGCAGGCTGGTGCGTTCTCCCGCCTGGGATGCTGTGCGAGCGCTGGTGTCCTGGATGCGGTGCCCTGGGAACTAAGTGACATCCCCCTCCTCCCACAGCTGAGAAACTCTCTGAACAAGCTGGGAAGTCGCAGATGTTTCCATCTGCATTTTCCCCTCTGGTGCGTCAGCGAGGATCGAGTCACTCCCCACCAGCATCGCTTTGTGACCCTAGAAACTCCCTTTGCTCCCAGTATAAGTCCTCCCCGGCCCAGCACTGCAAGGGGAGAAGGACCAAAGCGTGCAGTGCTACCACTCCACGCAGCGTCCCCTTCCCCAGACCCAACGCTCCTGCCAAGGGGCTGGACCAGGCCCCATCCCACCCGCAGCTGGGAGCAGAGCTGCGAGGGGCTGGAGAACAACCGTGTCCCGACCCGCAGCTCTGGAGGGTGGGAGAGATGTCTGGAGGGGAGCGGGGAGAGCACCTTCTATTGCAACACTCTCTGGGGGTGAAGGGCCAAGGCTCCTCGTCTTCCTTTGGCTTCGCCGTGCCCGTCTCTGTCCGCAAACCCCCCCCCGCTGCCCGGGGGGACCGAGCTCCCTGCAGATTTCCTCGTCTCTCAGACCTCCAGGCTGCACCCTCTGCCCCAGCCCCCAAAGCACTGGGGACACATCCCTGCTCTCAAAGCATCTCTGCTCTCAAGACTGTCCCGCTGCAGCCTGGGGACATTCGCCGCCACCCCGAGGCGGGGACTCTCTCAACAGCCTGGAATTACCTGGGGTGACACATGGTCAACGAAACGGGGGCGCTGGGCCTCCCCCCCTCACCACAGCCAGCCACCAGCTCGGTGCGGGGTGTGTCGGAACACACTGGAGCAGGAAGGTGTTTGGTTTCACTGTAGCCTTGGATCAAGGAGGATGGAAAGACGGGCTCTGACCAACAGCTCCAAACTGTCCCTATGGAACAGAGGAAGTTCCCGGATTTCACTCAGTCAGGTTGAAGTCCTTGCTGGGTCTGTGACAAGTCTGTGACTGGAGACTCTCACTGTGACAAAGGCTCCGACCGAGCCACAGGCGCTGGGCAAGCCTGGTGAGCAGTCAGAAAACTATTTACATCTCCAATGCCAATGAGGCCAAAATCTGTGACCGATAAGGACACTTGCGCAGGGGCCACCACGGCCTCTGGGTCTCTGTCCGAATCCGCAGGGCCGGCGATTAAAGGCAAACCCTCGTTAATGTCTGCGGGGAGAGTGAAGTCCATGGTTATCGTCTCACCAGAGCTCTGCAACGTCTCCTGCTTCTCTGCAAGTCCTGGTCCTGCCGGTGGCAGAGCGTAGAGCCCCGGTTCCGAGGGGTTGCTGGCGTGTCGTGCACAGGACGCCGAGACGGCGCCCGAGGACGTCTCCTCGGCGGGGTCGAAGGAACAGTTGGTCTCCGAAGGAGTGCTGCACTCGTAGCCCTGCCCCGACTCGCTGATGCTGCCCAGGCTACAGGCCGTGCTCTCCACGCTCAGGGGCTCTGCGTGCCGCAGAGGAGGGAAACGCGGGAGATGGACGGACGGGGAGGAAGAAAGAAAGGGGAACTGCAAGTTAGAGTGAGTCTGTAATGTACAAAACCTCCAGAAACCAGCTCACTCCCACCTGATCACAACAGTATTTGTTTAACAGCACAAATGTTTCCTTATAGTAACCCAGATCCCTGCCAGCACGTACTGAAGACAGGCGAGATGCCGAGAGCAGATGGGAGGCCATCAGTGTTTCTATGGAAATTAAAGGGAATCTCACAGAGATGCTCTGAAAAAAGCCAAATCCTAAATCCTACCCCTTCCTGCCGACAGCCCCGGGAGGTGTCTACACAAAGCCCTGATCTGCGGGAGGATGGTTAGGGAAGAGCCCATCTTGGGCTCCCTGTGAGTGTCCCTGCAGCCAGCTCTCTCTGGAAGGAGGCTGCAGGCACAGCCTGACTTTGGGTGCCTTTGGGCAGCTCCTCCAGAGGCTGATTTTGTCTGGCACTGGAAGCCCCTAACTCGGGTGCCCAAAGTTCGTGCAAATCCTTTTGCTTTGGGAATGACTCAGGCCACCTCTCGGAGCCCAGAGCAGGAACAACTCTTTTTCAACCACTCAGTGTCAATGTGGAGACGGAGAAGCCTCCTTTGCTCAAACCAAACCTGTCCAGGGCCGGTGTTTGACCCAGGGCAAAGTGAGGTGCAGGAGACAAGCAGTGGATGGATAACAGCAACAGGAGACAAGCAGAGCAGGGGCTGTGCCACCGAGTGAGGGCGATGAGTTATTCCCACGGCTGACAGAAGAGAAGGACGTTTGTTACCTGTGCTCTCTATTGCGATCTGATCCTGACCGAAGTGGGAATCCAGGCAACTGGTCGCAGAAGGAATGGGTGGGGAGCTCCGAGAACGACTGGTGTTTTCTCCTTCACCCCCGTCCAAGTCGTTGTCAGTGTAGTCCCTGCGGGGAAAGACAGACAGAGCTGCCACCGCCCGTCAGGCAGAGCCAGAGGCAGGGAAAACGTGACCAGGATTAAAACCCAACAGCAAATAAAGTGACAGGACTGTAGAGACCTCACCAGCATGACCAGTCTGTCCCTTCTGGGTCTGCAGAGCCCAGCTCAGACCCTGCACGGAGGTGATCGCGGTTAACCCAGTGTGGCAAGCCAGGAGAGGCTCTGTAACTCTCTGAACCAAGGAGCTCTGCCCCAGAGCTCTCTGGGAGCCCCAGCCCCTTCCAAAGTGGGAAAAAGAAGGCCCAACACTATCCCCTGGGGACAGCCACCTTCACAGAGCGACTGCAGCAGGCTGTGACAATGCCACTGCTCCAGCAAAGAGCAAACGAGGAGAAAATATTGTCCTGCCCTGGAGGGATTGGAGATTTTGGGTATTTTCCTATCTTGCATCAGAATAATAATAACAACAACAAAAAAAATCTTTAAGATTTCATCTAATGTTTTTAATTGATTCAATTTAAATATTCATTTTGACCTTTTCAAACATTTCAGCTTCAACCTTTTTGAGAAGTATTTTCTGTAATTAGCACATATTTCAAAGAGGAAAAATTGGCCTCTAAGGGTGGCAGCAGGGAAAGAAATTAATTCAGTTTGCCAACCACCAGGAATAGTATATTTTTGAACTTAAAAAGCTCCCTTCCCAAAACCTCATGGAAGGGAGTTATTTCCCCAAGGTCAACCCCGAATCCCTGACCTTAATTTCTGTGGATGAATTTGTCTGAAACAAAACCCAGTAGCTTCTGACAGGAGAAAATCCACATCCGACCAAATTATGGCTTTGTCTTCCCTCCCCACACTAACAGCGTTTACGTTCCGAGAACGTCCAGCGCGTCCTTCGGCGCTCCCACCCCAGAAACCTTCTCGAGCAGAAAGTGCAGGATTTAAGCGGAGCTGCTTTGCAGGAGGAATCTTCACTGGGAGGTTAATATTACTAATTTTAGTGTGAGAATATTCCACGCACGTGGCTCCAGGGTGGAGGACGTACTTCTTCCTTCCTAAACGAGTCTGCTGAGTGAAGTAGTCGTAGCGCTCTGATTTTTTCCACATGTAGTAATACTCCACGCACTCGCCCACTGACCGGGTGCGGACCTGAGGAGAAACATCCCAGTCAGAAGGCCACGGATCCAGACCTATCTCGTGGAGTAAGGACTAGTCTCCCGTTTAATCAGAGCAGAAAATTAAGTGCGTTACGGTAAATTATATTGCTACGGACACAGCTACGCTGCGGAACAGAAGCAGGTACTGAGATTTCCAAGGTGGTAATGGGGCAGAGAAAGGACTTCCCACAGTGCCCAACTGTTCTTGCAGACCTCAGCGCGGGCTCACACACGGTATGTTCGTGCAGGACCTTCCTGTGCTTCCAGTAGCATAACTAACATCGAGAGAGCAAACCTGCATCCATTTTCACTGGCCAATGTCAACATGCCCACAGTTAAATCAGTGGTAGAACTGGACTCTCTGGTTCTGTCAACTCCCAGCGCAGCAGCACATGTCCTGGGGCCCAGCTCTCCCTACAACAACATCTTTCATTCTAGAGGACCCCAGGGGACTTTACAAAACATCCACATGCTCAACTCACTCATTCACAGAAGTACTGCAAGGGCTGAGAGTTTGGAAAGAACTTTTGAGACTCCAGAAAGGGCTAATCAGTAAATAACTGACATCACTCATGCAGGTCAGTGTTGTTTGTGACATCTCCCACCTGGAAAATAAGGCAGAGCAGGGCAGTGAACAGCCCATCACCTGCTACCATGAGTCAACACAAAGCCTGGGGTCGGAACTCAGCGGTCCTCAACTTCCTGCGTCGGCCGAGGCTCAGAACACACCTCTGGTGCAAGCGCCCGCGCCTCCCGCCCGCCCCGAGTCTTAGTGGGATGTGGGGTGAGCGTCCTTACCTTGTTTGCTTGGATAAGATGAAAGTTTTTCCCATGGACCCTGAAGCCATGTTCAAAATTTCTACATTCTTCCTCGCTCCAGGCACAAAGCTCATCTAGGGCAGAAAGAGGAGGAGTTGGGGAGAATCTAGGAAGAGTCACCCGTGCCTTGATGTTTGGGGTAGAACTCAAGTCTGGGGGGGTTCTCACCTCTGATAACCTTCACATTGAACCGCAGCCTCCTCAGTGCCTCTTCTGCATTGAAGTTGCATTTGACCAGTTCATACAAAGCCTGGGGAACGGACAAAAATTACTCCCAGCACATACGGGAGCCACACGCCACAAACCAACCTGCTCGTGACTCACGCTCGTCTCCTAAAAACTTAAGTTTTCCCAGAAGCCACTTTCCACTAACCCCAGTTTGACCATCAGCACAGATAATTCCTCTTTCCAAGGCACTGGATCATAAATCCCAGGACTGAGAAGCTGCAGCTCTGCAGGGTGACTGTGTGAGAATCTAACCTGGCTGGCTTAGAGGAAACACAACAGCTCGGGAGTTTCGTGGCCAAATGTTTGACCTTTTGCTGGCTTCGAAGAAGAAGTAGGCAATCCAAAGGAGAAGAGATCCAAAAGGATGTTCCTGCTGCAAGTGCTGGCTCAGAGGGTTTGGGATACTGGGAGAAGCAGGTACTGCAGTGAAAGCAGGACCCACTCTCCACTGGCCCAGCCTGTTACACGCTTCCCACAAACATCTGTTACCGTGTGGGAAGGAAAGAACTAAGCCAGACAGGCCTGTGGTCAGATCCACTCCAGCCTCTCCCAGTATCCCCAACAGGAGGCTGAAGAGCCTCCCGAGGCTGCGGCTGAGGAGCACACCCTCATTCAGCCGGGAGGCAGGAGCAGAGGATCACCAGAGTGAGGTCTTGTTCTCTTTTAAGTGGGTCTCTCCTTTGGGACCTCTGCAGGACACACTGCACTATTTCACCAGCAGCATCAGAGTATCTGTGGCTGCAGGAAGCACCCCGAGATGTACCTGCTCGTTGTCCTTCACCATCTCCCCCTCTGGCAGGCTGCTGCTGGCCAGCTCGTCCCACCGTCGCTTCACAGCACGGTACAGGAACTCTTCAACCTCTCTCTCGGGGAGTATGTTTGGGTCCCAAAGCAGCTGATCTTCATTCTCATAGGCTAGGGGAGAAAGCACTGAAATAAGCTAATCAGAGAACTCTGCTGCTTTTGAGAACTGGTCTGCAAAGACACGCGCTGGAGAGACAGAAGGAGGGGGGATATCTTCTTGGTACGTCAGCCTGGCGCTTGAGATGACAACCATCCCTGGAGGTGCTGCTGGTTTTGGAGGTAGATAAGTTCCAGACTCCTCATACCTCTCCTAGAGCCCTAGGCACAGGCTCGGCTTGTTTCCACCTCTCCAGAAGGGCTGGTTGACAAGGCTTTTGTTACCGTGTTCTCAAAGATATTTGCTTTTGATTCATTAATCCTGGCAACTAAACCCCCTGGGTTCTGAGGTGTCTTTTCCAACACACTGTAAACAAAAGGAGTGGGAGGCGAAGGCAGCTTCGAGCTACAACCCTGTCCTAGGCACGAAATGAAGCAGTACCAAGGTTTTCCTTCCCCTGTGACAGCTCCTAACACTCCTCTGTGAGCTGCTCCACCAACAGGGAACAGCAGGAGCAGGCGGTGTCACCAAGTGATTCTTGCCCCTTTTGGCTTCCAAGGCTCCTGGAGAACAGGGCCCACAACAACGCAGAGATGTTTAAGTAAAATAACAGCACAGGGAAAAGCAAGAAGAGAGACTCTGCAATAAAAACAACTGGGAATATGCAGATTTTTTTCATTCAGATAAAACCATCAGCACCCTGGGTACTTAACTCATTTTGACAGGCAAAGGAACCAACTCTTCTGCCCTGTAGAATTGCTATGATCAGGTCAGAGGTGCTACAGACAGGGCACAACAGACCCTGTAGGGTCTAACTATCTATCTCTTTTCATCTCACGCTGCTGCAAACACACCAGTTATGGAAAACACGCACTAAATCTGTGCTCTTTGATGTAGAAGCCCGAGAGCACTGATAAAGTAACACTGTGAAGTTCTGAGGACTATAATGGGTAAATCTGAAGCAGTAGCTGTAAAACTGGTAACTTTTACCTCTTTTAATTTGCTGGGATCCTGTGGGGATAAAGGGAACCGGGGAGGAAGGCAGGAATTGCTACCTTTGTCAGCTGTCTCGTTCAGAAACTCGGTGAGCTAATACTGTGCTAGTTATTAGATGCAATCTGCAACTCCAGGCACCTCCACCTCCTCTGCAGACATCCTACCAAACTGGAACCGGTCAGCGCCGGGGGGGCACCGAGTGAAAATAACTCTGGCTACTCAAGGGAGATGCTCATTTTTCTCTGACATCTCCAGAAGGGTGTTCCTCCTCTGTGCCTACAGCTGAGACCTCCCTCCTCCAAACCTGCTCCACCCAACGCTGGTTTTCCCTGAGCCTCCGTAGCTGTGCTACTCATCCTGTTCCAACGGACGCGTTTAAAGCCAGCTCAGGTGTAGGTGTCAATGTTGGTGTCAGCACTGAAAGGTGCCAGGCCTAGACACAGAGCTGGTGAACCAGGGCCCCAAAGGCCCAGCCCAGCCTCCACCACCCAAACAAGACGCCCAAAACCATCGGCCTTACCTTTTTCCCCGTGTCTGTTTATGTGGAGGATGGGAACAGTGGCTTGGTATTGAGGTCCAACCATGATCTCCTGAAATATCACACAGAGAGGAGGGTAAATTGAAGTGGAAGATGCTCTGTGGAGGCACTGAGGGGAACGCTGTGATTTAGGGACTGTGACACCACAAGGCCCATTTACATATCGGTTGCCTCCGCTGTCGCTATTACTTCTAGGGAACCTTGACTATTTTATAGGGTAACTAAACAGATTTACTACCAACCAGGTGATACTTTGGAGAATCTCAGGCATTTACATCATTTTTAACGTTACAGATATATGGCAAGCAGCTAAGGCTGGGTAGATAAAGATGTGCAGAAGCTCTTCTCCTGCAGCCCTCACAACCAGGATGGATTTGGAAGCCTGCTCCTCTCTCTCATAAAATAACTCCCCCTCAGTAAATCCTGCTGGGAATAGCGTGCAGCATCTCACCTTTACAGGGCTACATTTTTAATTTACCAAAGCACAACAGCATTTTCCATGGCTGAAGCAAAAGATAATTTCAGATGTTGAGATTGTATTAAAAAAAACGCCAACAAAAAAACCTCTTCTAACCCACATCTACTACTGCTGTCCACTGGGCTCAAGGTGCTGAGCAAAAGGGGG